>JYDV01000081.1:0-120171 GCA_001447645.1 Trichinella pseudospiralis | reverse complement strand
AAAGAAATAAGAAGTAAAGTTTTGAGCAATGCGCATAATGATTTAATGTAATAATTTTTTCAACAGAATCATTAATATTGTTCGGAAAAATGAAAGTCTTATTTAAATAACAATTGTTCCTGAATATCATTTACGCTCTACAAAACTTTAAACGTTATAATTTTTGTTCACTCAATGCTTTCATTAATTACAATATATACAAATAAGTATTACTCAAATTTTTCAGCCTGAAATGGAACTTGCGTGCAATATGACGGTGATTTTGTTACACAATTTTTGAATGTCCAAAGCGGGAATTTTATGAAATTTCGCAAAAAATCATCTATTGCGGAATATTGGAATTTTACATATCTTTAAAGCCTATACTGTCTCTTGTACGTAGGATAAAATTATTTTAGAAAATGCATAACATATTAAGAATAAGAGAATAAGGTTCACTGAACTTACTGGTGTTTAAATTTAAAGAAGCAAAAAAAATCATACACAACACATGCATATTAATTTGACATGAATGAGGAATAGGTTTAATTTCCTTGCATTTGTGATTAACTTTGACCCCCGGCTAATACGTTTCCAACTCCTTATGCAAAGCGCCATTTCATCATTGTTAAACAGCGAAATTAAATTAAGCTAGCCACAATTTTGTTATGAATGAAAAGGTTAATTAGTAATAAAGAAAGTAATGGAGATTTCATTCCAATAGATGACTGCATTGTAACAAAGAAAAGACTCAAATTTCGGTTGGAAGAGAATTACTGACGTGGAATTACTACTGCGCTGAAACTCCTCCAAATGGAATCATTTATCAATATAAAAGTATATCAATCTTAAAAATTTCAAAATTTGAAAACAAAATTTTCACCATTTTTCGCAAAACAAGCAAGTTTATAGATCAGAAAATTTTGAAATTTTCGAGAAAAAATGATTTTCACGAAAATGGACAAAATGGATATTAATCAATTCGGAACAATTTGAGAAACACAATGAACCGATCCACACCCCTTCTCGTTGAGTACCTCTCGAGATATTAAGAAAAAACTGATAACTTCGCTATGTAATAATATAGGCAATGCGAAATTTGAATTGCATTTATTCCCCAACTACTGGGTTGTTTTCGATGAAACTTTCAAAAACACAATAAATTATTAATATAAATATATAGCAATCAAAAAAAGTCCAAATTTGAAAAACAAATTTTTCACCTTTTTTCGCAAAACAAGCAAGTCTATAGATCAGAAAATTTTGAAATTTTCGAGAAAAAATGATTTTCACAAAAATAGACAAAATGGATATTAATCGATTTGGAACAATTTGAGAAACACAATTAGCCTATCCCCACCCCTCCTCGTTGAGTACTCCGCGAAATATTAAGAAAAAACTGATAACTTTGCAATGCATTAACATAGGCAATACGAATTTTGAAAATCATTTATTCCACAACTACTGGATTGTTTTCAGTAAAACCTTCAAAAACACAATAAATTATCAATATAAAGATGTAGCGATCAAAAAAACTTCAAATTTTGAAAACAAATTTTTCACCATTTTTCGCAAAACAAGCAAGTCTATAGATCAGAAAATTTTGAAATTTTCGAGAAAAGGTGATTTTCATAAAAACGGGCATAATGGGTATCAGTCGAACCGGGATAATATTTCAAATACAATGAGAGTATTCTTGTTTTTCCTGCTTGAGCACTTCTCGAGATATTTTCAAAAAACTGACAACTTTGCTATGTAATAACATAGGCAAAGCGAACTTTGGAGCAAATTTATTCTACAACTACTGGATTGTTTTCGCTAAAACTCATCAAACTGCAATAACTTATTAATATAAAGATATAGCAATCAAAAACAGTCCGAATTTGAAAAACAAATTTTTTGTTATTTTTCGCAAAACAACCGAGTCTATAAATCAGAAAATTTTGAAATTTTCGAAAAAAGTGATTTTCACAAAAATGGACAAAATGGATATTAATCGATTTGGAACAATTTGAGAAACACAATTAACCTATCCTCACTCCTCCTCGTTGAGTACTTCGCGAGATATTAGGAAAAAACTGATAACTTCTCAATCCATTAATTTAGGCAATACCAATTTTGAAAATCATTTATTCCACAACTACTGGATTGTTTTCGATGAAACTTTCAAAAACACAATAAATTATTAATATAAAGGTGTAGCAATCATAAAAAGTCCAAAGTTTGAAAACAAATTTTTCACCATTTTTCGCAAAACAAGCAAGTCTATAGATCAGAAATTTTGAAATTTTCGAAAAATAGTGATTTTCACAAAAATAGACAAAATGCATATTAATCGATTTGAAAAAATTTGAGAAACACAATGAACCTATTCCCACTTTTGCTCGTAGAGTAGTTCTCGAGATATTAAGAAAAAACTGATAACTTCGCTATGTATTAACACAGGCAATACGAATTTTGAAAATCATTTATTCCACAACTACTGGATTGTTTTCGATGAAACTTTCAAAAACACAATAAATTATTAATATAAAGATGTAGCAATCATAAAAACTCCAAATTTTGAAAATAAATTTTTCGCCATTTTTCTCAAAACAAGCTAGTCTATAGTTCAGAAAATTTCGAAAATTTCGAGAAAAAGCTTTTTTCACAAATATGGACGTAATGGGTATTAATCGATTTGGAACAATTTAACAAATACAATGAACGTATCTGCACCGCTCCTAGTTGCGTATTTCTCGAGATATTAGAAAAAAACTGACAACTTCACTGTGTATTAACATAGGCAAAGCGAATTTTGGAGGGCATTTATTCCACAACTACTAGATTGTTTTCGATGAAACTTTCAAAAACACAATAATCTATCAATCAATATAAAGGTATTACAATCAAAAAATGTCCAAATTTTGAAAATTAGTTTTTCGCCATTTTTCTCTAAACAAGCAAGTTCATAGTTCAGAAAATTTTGAAATTTTCGAGAAAAATTTTTTTTTTCAAAAATTAAGGAAATTAATTTCTGTCGATCAGGAATTATCTCTGCACTGCAGCAAGCTTAGTCCCACTGTTCCTGACAGCCTATTTCTTCAGCTATTAGAAAAAAAGTAAAAACTAGCATAGGATTTTAAGGGTACCAAAATAAAAAGAAATAAGAAGTAAATTTTTTGTAGTGTGCATAGTGATGTAATTTAATAATTTTTTCAGCCGAATCATTAATATTTTTTGGTAAAATGAAAGTCTTATTTAAATAACAATTGTTCCTGTATATGATTTACGCTCTACAGAATCTTTGAACGTTAAAAGTTGTGTTTTTTTAATGTTTTGATTGAATACAGCTTTGAGATATGAGATTTATATGTAATATTCCACTCTTTCTGTTCTATAAATGTTAAATGCCGTAATCGTGTATTTTATCAATTTTATCATAAAATCATCTACTGCCGCCTATTCAAAATTTCCATCCTTTTAAATGGTGTTGTATTTATGATGTGACATTTGCTTGTAACTGTGATTGCATTATTTTAGCAGATTCCTATCTTTGTGAAATAATGATATAACTTAGTCTGTCTTTACTGGTGGTTTACTCTCAAGAATGTGAAAAATACTTCGCATGAGGAGAATCATTTTGCATGAATTTGCAATTTACTTATTTTCGTTGCATTGGTAATTACCTTTGATCCCCGTCTTATGCATTTTCTACTTTTATGCAAAACGGGATTTCGTCATTGTTAAATAACGGAATCCAATTAGAGTAGCCACACATTTGTCATCAGTGATAAGCTTAATGCGTGAAAAATATGCTATTGAGGACAGCATTCTATGAAATTTTTTAAATATTTCAAAATGAATGTGAAAAGCAATTGGATTGCTCCAGAATATGGATATTGGAATTCATATAGTCTTATGTTGCTTTGAAATTGTTGTTCCGCCAAATATCGATTTTCGGTTTGCATATCGGTTGCATAATTTGCGCGTAGTGACTCTGAAAGCGTTTATCTGTAGCTGGTAGTTGAACAGTTAAATTTCAAGAATTCATAATATCATGTATTATAGAACATCAATGTCAAATATGTTGGGAATTCGTTGGAATTTCACATTGACAGCAAGTGTTAGGCAGCGATTTTTTTTCCTGAGTTTTAGTAAGTATACTGCACACATAATAGAACCAGGCATACTCATGCATACGTTGTCTTTGTGTGAGGCATATACCATTCTGAATCTAAAAAATTAATTCAATTGATTTCAAACCATTTGTTTTGAATTTAGTACCAAAGTTCATTTTGAGTATGTTCCATATTCCATGTTGGTATTAAGTTGGCTGTCATGGACATTGTGAATGGTTGCATTGAGATGCGAGTCACAAAACTGTGTTCCATCATTGAAATAAATTCTTTTTGTTTTTTAAAAGTATTAATTAAAATATCAGTGAGCAGATTAATTAAAGATAAACCATCTGTTTTTATTATTATTTCAGAACACTTCCAATTGGTCACATTTTAAATCAGTGATGAAATGCCAGAAACAGTTGTATTTACTAAAATCTGTTAAAGCACATGAATAAAAATACATGCTTAAAGAAGAAAATGCTTATGCAAAAGTTCAGCAATTTTAATTGGTGGGCTGAGATGAACAGCTACGAGCAAATAACAGTCGATATTCAAATAATATGAAAATATTTATTTTGTAGCAATTAAAAATGAAATTTGTAAAAATAATATTCAAAAATAAAAAAATGTTTTAAATTGATTATTGATATTAATAAAATGAGCACTGTAAACAGATTTCTCAAAAACCTTTAAAGAGAACACTTTTTAGTTTAAATTTAAACGTCAGATGAACACTTTAAAATATGAACTTTAAAGCACTCTCTGCACATGAAGAGGAAACATATTCGAGTTTATTGTGCTATCCTTCTAGCGACAAGAACGCTGCAAGCTTGAGGTAAGGAGAATAATTTTCCGCTTTTCCATTTTTCAACTCATTGCTTCACTGTCAATAATCACTTTCAAATTTCTACTTTTTATTCATTTACAAATACTAATAACTAGATATGATGACTAATTAAAATTAATAATAATTCATCATTGTAATTTCCACGTTAATATTTCATCAAAGTTTAATTTTTTTCTTCACTGATCAACCGGTGCATTTAGAGAACATCAAAATTCCAATGGCGAATTCACACGGCAAACTGATTTTTCTGTTGTTCGTTGTTTGGAATGTAAGCAAAATCATTTCACAAATGTATTAACATAAATTAAATGAATTCAATTCAACTTTAAGGTGACGTTTGTGACAAGTAGTATGAACCAAACGAATGAAAGTAACAGATTTTCAAATACTATCTTCAGACAAATTTATGATTTATTAACTAATTAATACGTTTTGAATGAAATTTAAGCCGATGCTGGAGTAGCGAAATACTTCGATAAAATCAAAGGACATAAGAGAACAGTAAATGCAAAATGGATGAACATGAATGAAATAGTAGATGGCCAGCAGATCAAGAAAGAAATCAAGGATCTACGTAGAGCAAGTATAAATGCATTTTCATTGATTATTTTTCAGCATGTTAATTTTAGAGTTATATAAAACCGCATAAATTTAATATGACTTCAGGTTATTTCTTGTTCTCCTCGTTTTGTTTTAACGTTTGCAAACTGCATGATGTAAATTTTTGAACTTTCTATATACAACATTTTATTTCAATAATTAATATATAAATTTCAATATTTGCAAACTTTCAGTATCACTTTTTACTGCCTTTCATAATTTATTTTTATAGTACATAATCTAAGATTGAAAACTGAACTACGTAAAAAGCCGAATGAGCGTGAGGAACTGTTTCAAAAGAAATGGAATACGAAAATAAGTAAGAACTAACTCTCTTTTTTTACAAACTTCTTTTCAGTATTAATTCCAAAATGCTAAACTGTTATGTTATAATTTTCTTCACTCAAATAAATTTTGATAGCTTTTCCATGAGTGCTGTAGAAAACAATTGTTCAATAAATAATTACTGTTTGATTATTAGAAAAGTTTATTCAAAAAGTTGATTTCTGAATAAAAATGCACATTTTTAAAATTATCATTACTCATGTACAATAATTAACGTTTTATTAATGTTTTAGTTAGCGGAATGCTTGCTATAAATATGTTGATTTGCATGATTGTTATGTGTTCCCTGAAGAATCATATCAAATATGTAAGAATACAAATTTAAATAAAGAAACAGTACAATAATTTAAACTTTTAGGTTAAAACGTTGAAATACAAAAATCGTCGCTTCCGTAAACGGGAAAACCATAATAGAAGAATTAACTATGCTCACCCCATGAGAAAGCCGATGATTAAACCGAGCCGAAAGCTGCAGTTACAATAACGCAGTGGTCTCGCCTTTATTATCTACTCATCGTCTATCATTCAACATTACTGATTATCCAATGATTTCTTATTTACTTTTATTATCAATATTGAAATCTACTAACAAACTGACAAACTATTGAAATTTCAAAAATTGAAAAATATTCGCTAATATATTTAATGTTTTCTATTTTGAGGTGCATTTGCACATATTATTTTATAATTTATTATACTGTTGCAACTGCGTTTGCTACAAAGTTTTCCATTAAATGATGTATAATTAATAAAGTAAAAGTATTACTCGACTTGCCACAATTTTATTAAACATAGATTAACGGAAAAAAAGAATCTGAATATTACGAAACAGCGTTCCTTCTATAAGGAATGGTATAATAATGTATATGTTACAGGCCGATTGCATTATCCATTTTCCACTATATTTTTAAACAGATAAAAGGGAAATCAAAAAAAGCAAATTATAAAAATAATTATTCTCTTATCGTCGAGATGCAAATTCGTTTTGTGCAATTCAAAATTATGATAAATCACTTTCAAACAATCTTCTATTTTGATTATGAACGTCCACCTTTCGTATGAAAACAGCAATTTCTTCAATCACAGCACACTATTAATTAGTTCACAGATATTGCAATTGAAGCTCACTGAATAAACGTCATCTGCAGATATTGCTGCTAAGGCTAGCTAGTCTAGTAAACAAATGCTGTGTTACTGATAAGACGATTTTCAGGAACGGTTGATTTACATATTCGGTAAACAATTCTTACATAGCGTTGTTATTCAATGTAGCCTAACAGCACAGAAGAAACACGTAGCTCAATTCAACTATTTTTTTTTTTATTAAAATTACTTTCAATTCTATATATCAAAAATGTGAAACAAGAAATTCAAATTAGAATGGCCATCAGTGTCAGATTTTGAAATATCATACATACATCACATTTCTAATAAACTTCATTACTTATTGAATATCTGAATAAGATTCGTAAAAAGTGGTCCGCTAAATTAGAAGAAAATTTTCAAATTTTCCAAGCATAACATTATTGTATTTATGCTAATAAAATTTAAAGATTTAATATTTGTTTTTAATTATATTTTTTTACAAATTATAATATTAACAAAAAATCCGTACAACTTACCTGAATTGGTGCTTTCTACTCGTTGAAAAATCTATCTTCCGTTTTGTGGTGTTCCAAATTACGATGAATCGTTTTCCAGAAATAAAAATAAAGTCGAAGCGGTCGACTGAGGATCGATAAACTCCAGGATCGAATATGAACTTCGAAATCTCATTTGAGGAATTTATTTCCTGCGGAACTATTTTGTAACAATAATTTATACTTTTCTGAACTATCAACAGACCCATCAAAAGTTAATTTTGCAAAGCCGAACTGCGCGATGCTAAGAGAATTTTCGACTTCAGGCTAAATCTCCACAGTCTCTTGTATCGTTTAATCTTGCTTCCTCCAGTTAGACAAAATACGGCTTTGTTTTATGAGTTTGATAAATGTGTTGCATAAGCCTTTGTGAGATATTTTTTGCGTCTTTTTTTCACATCAGATGAATTGGTAAAGGCGATTTTAGTACAAAGCTAAATGATAAATTGTGCACAGCTGCTTGGGGTGGACGTCTGCGTGACAACTGCCTTACGGTATGATTAAACGTAAAAGTGAAATGCATCTGATCATGAATCAGTAAGGGTGAAAAGGGTAAAGGATACATTATAATAAAAAAAATTTATTATTAATAATATTTATTTTATGAGCTTGAGGGTCGATGAGGCATCAAGAAACCCATAGGGGGTCGATGAGGCGTCAAGGAAAGCCATAGGGGGTCGATAGCACAAAAAGTTTCCCTATCCCTGAGCTAGAACAAACGTAGCATAGAATAAATGGTAGATGTGATTTGAGTAATCTTTAATTGAAGGTCCAATAAGAATAATACCTTTCAGTTATTACTTTCTTTAGCAGTAATTTGGCAGTTGAAATAATGACCAAGGAACAAACTGAACTGAAGCGCATAATAATAATAACTTGTTTATATTTTGAAATTTATTTTAAAAAGAAAATTCACCATATACAGAGAGAATATGCAACATTTAAAAATTAATAAATGAGCAGAAACAACATTCAAGAACTACTTGCAAAAGTATTCTTCGACAACGTGTTTACACTTTTCGCACTTCACTTCACAACACCACTGAAATTTGCAATTACAGTCGTGAACTTTTTCCACAGTTTTCACTGTATATCTGAAAATATATAGGCTTTGTATTTTGTAACGTCGTCTGACAAAAGTTGGGAAAGAGAATTTTTTAATACAATAACATAATAAATATTAAATTACCCTCTACCACAGCAAAGTATTGCACAGCCGCTTGTACTATAACCGTCTTTTTCACATTGACGTCCTTTTGTTCCATATACGCCCAGTTTGGGATTTTCTTGGCAAAAATCTGGAGACTGCTGCAAATAGACCAAGTCTCGTTTGGTAGGCTTTTTGTGCCCAGCAACGTAGGGCTTCAGTTTATGCCTTAGTCCAGAAAATTTCACTTTCACTGCACCGTCAAATTTTTTTGACAGTGCCTCTCCAATTGTCTGGAAGTCAGTCATTCGACGCCAGCAAAGTTTCACGGTGCAAGAACCTGAGACACCGTGGCATTTGCACATCAATTTCATATTCGCGCGTATTGCCTAAAATGCGTATCAGAAATTATTTTAAAATTAAATCAACTTAACACGACACATTTTTGTTTTGACATGAAAATTTGAAAAATTTTTTTGAACAAGCAAGTTTACTTTATTTCATGCACTTGATAAAAATAGAGGCTGCATAAAGATGTGGAAAAATCTTACCCGACGACCAGCTTCGTTGTTGTGAAGGTTCATTAATTTCGGGGCTGGATCGCTCCAAGCTCTGGCTAGTTCGTTTGAGTCGACGAAATCTTTGCTCAGCCTTTCTCCATATGCGACATCTTCTGAACAACCGCCCCATTCCCACTGACCCTGGAAACGCTGAAAAAGTTGAACTGTATGTAAATTTTTAGATAAAAATAAATAAATAAATAAATATACTTTATTTTTGAAATTTCTCCTGTGAACGTTCTTGTCACACGAACAGCTCGGCAAATCACCTTGGCTACATGCTCGAGTGATGCTATATGAAACGCCTGCCGCACTAATCGCATGAATATACGCTTTTTCTCGACTATCTAAAATAAAAATTCAATTTTCAAAAATAAACTGTGCATAAAACTACATCTCATCTGAAGAACAAAAAAAAGCAAACTAATAACATTGCAAAAATTGCTTGAATCATAGCAAATTGAAAAGCATTGTATTAAAATTGCAAAAAAAAAAACAAACAAAAATTCTAACGACAATAAAGTTTGATCACGATAATGCAATCATAATTGTGTGCTTTTTCGCAGACACATTTCTTTATGGGCAAATTTATTCCATCATTTACATGTTCGTTCCATCATAATATAATTAAGAGAAAGGGAAAAAATAATTAATAACAGAAGGTAATAATTTGGACATTTTGATTAGTACAAGAAAGTTGCAGGATTAGCGGCTAAATTGGACAGTTTGTGTTCTTTTACTTGAATGAACAAAAAATATATAAAGCATAGTCTGTGCAAGATGCAAATTTCCTGTTCAGCTGCAAGTGATTGTTTTTGATTAATTAGCTTAAACGTCGTTGAACGCCAACCGACTACAATGAAGGAAAATATCTAATAATTTAGCGCTAGCAACACATTCAGCTGCTGCTAGTTGAAGAATAAGCGCTATTCTGTGACTAATCGGATCTTTCGCTTCAAACTCCTTGCAGTTGGAACTTATTTATCTCGACCGTATGCGCGCATTCACCGGAAACAGAAGTGGCTTAAACTGAGCTGTGAGCGTGTTGTTGCAGATTTCGATTGTTTGCACCATACAATGTGCAATTTCTTTTCTGCCGACTGAATTACAACCGTCTGATGCCACAAGGAAAACAGACGGCCACGTGGCTTCTTCATTCACGACGGTACGTTGAACATTTTGCATTTCAAAAGGGATTCTCTGAAAGCACTGTTCTTAACTGACCAAGCTTTGCCTGCAAATCCCTGTCGCCCGACTCTGCCTGACCCAAATTGGTGAACGCTTCAACGATCAGCGCAGCTTCATCCTCCTCAACAATAATAGCCATTAGCTTTACTACCCTGCTCAGCCAAGGGAGGAACCGCATCCCATGGTTCTAATAGTCTCAGCTGAATTGTTCACTTTGCACGCAGTTGACTGTTGCCACATTTGATCCTCAAAATATCATCTGCAAATCAAATTTTGCAATGAATTATTTTAAAATTTGTTTAAATATATATATATTCGTGTAATGTGGAATAAATCATACAATCAAATCCGGAATGAATCCAATTTCAAAATAAAAATTAAAAAAGAAGAACTAACTGCATGTTGGCGAATGTAAAATATTATATCAGCATTAAATTGTATGTTTCTTGGAGAAAAAATGATTTATAATTTCATTATTCGAATAAATTTGGTGTCGTTGTATGTGAAGAAAAAAATTAATTGCTTACAAAGAGATTTTTATCACTGATATTTGTTAGCTGGTATTGCTGACAAATTAATAGATGAACAAACGTGTTGAGCACAGTTTCACTTGGTAAAAAGGAAATTGAGGAAAATGATCATTTTCCCCTTTCCAATGCTCATCGCACCTGAAGGGCAAAAAGCAAGGCAAACATATATTGTCTGATAGTAAATAAATATCATAGATGTTCCAATTTGAGCTTTGATGGAAAAGCAAAATTTAAATCGAGCAAGATTAGCAAAGCGGAAATGACAACTCCATCAGGGTAGAGAGGAGGAAAATGTTGTCGCACAATCTGTTTGCAAATAGTGATTGACATTCAACAATAACAACAGCAAACGCTTTTTCCAAAATTCCCTTCACAATATTTAAACACGTTATCTGAACGTGCTGTTGTTGCAGGCAACTAGAAATTTGCATAGAATCAAAGCATATAATTCCATCCGGCCTTTACACTTTTGAATTGTTTGCTCAAAATTCCAATCAGAAGATCAAAATTTACCAGGTAAACGTCCAGTTTTGCAGCTATTTAACAATTTTCCATTTCCGTTCAAGGTTGCTAACAAATAAGATAAGCGTCAGTATCAGAAACGCTGATGCATATCAAATTGAAGCCGGAATTTTTAAATCGACCAAGGCCATGATGCTTTTTGACGATTCAAACATCCATCCCCTTACAGTTGTTTTGCTTTTTTGTTTTACATTTTGGAAAATTTGCTAAGCTTAAATTTGGTAAATAAATATATATAAATATATATATATATATATATTGCATTTCTGCAATAAAGGTTGAATGTGCAACATTCGTATTATTATGTATTGAAAAGGGGAAATTGAAATGAAATGAAAATGAAAAGGGGAAAGGAAGACAACGTACGCAGTTTGAGGATTCCGCCAAATAGATCGCCCACATCTTGGGATGCATGTATGGCCGGCGCGTCGGACATCATCCCGTCCAAGCTTTTTCTAAGCTTCGACAACTTGGTCCGGTTTCCGTTGATCATTGGAACGTCGAACTGATTAGTTACCAACAAATTTGGCACGCTGCTGTCGAAAAACGTGGAACAATTCCACTGCCGACCGGCAAATTGGCTCTGACACTCCTTCAAGCCCATCTGTGCCCCTGATTAATAAAACAAAAAAATGCAAATAAATAAATAAATAAATAAATAAATAAACCAATCAACAAACAGAATGAAATAAATTTATTCACCTTGACTGACAATTGCTAGTAGATTTTTGCTCAACTGGCATAGTTCGCGTTGCCTGGCCACCAGGTAGTGCATTTGACGGCATTTGTCTTTGTAATCCGAGTTGAATTTCAAAGTGAATTGGTAAGCACTTGGAGTGGCTAATAGCCTGTGGAAATGTATCAAAATGATAATTAATTATTGAAATACAATGCTACGAAGAACAATACAAATTGGGACATACCACCAGCTTGCCAAACAATGAGGATTGAAAAGCAACAGGCAAATCAACCAAAGAACCTCTCTTTTGAACATGATCTAAAAAGTAAATTGGATACAGTATAAAATTAAGAAAAACAAAAAAATTAATAATAATAATATAATGAGAGTAAAAAAAGAGGACAGAGGGCAAAGATTGATTCGACTGAAAGCGATGCCAGCCAAGTAACTGACAAACAGATGAACGCGATCAAACAGGGCAGGATCAAACGTGCACAATTGTGACTGGCCGGCTCGGTGACGGCCTAATGATCTATCTATCTATCTATATATCTGTGCATTTACTATCTGTTTGAGGAGAGGAGGCATAAAGCTAACGGACCGTAAATGGCCGATGACAAACGGCCGGATGGTCAACCGGTCAGTGGCCGCTTTTGGCAAAAAACAATGCTCAGTCGGCGAACTTCAAGCTTTTAAGCTGCCGGCCGGTCAAAGCGACCAACTGACCGCCGCCTGGCGCCATCGCCAACCGCTGACCGCTAACCTGCAGAGCCTGGCCAGCGGCGTTTTACCATGATGTCATTGTCAATCATACGGCCGGCCAATCGCTTGTCACTCGGTCTTATCTGCCTACCACTGCCTGCCTGACTGGCTGCCTTCCTGCATGCCTGCATGCATGCCTGCCTGCCAACAATGTCATCTTTCGCCGAAGCATAAAAAATAATAGAAAAAACCAGCGTGAAGAAAAGATGATGATGGAAAGGATGAAAAATGCAAATATCCAGTGAAAAGCTGCACACCAGCTCCGCCTGTTCCAACTCGATCCGGTCAGTTGTTTCAGCTAGCTGCAGTCAGCTGCGAAACAGCCGCCTTACCTTTACCTTCGTCTGCTTGCCCGAGACCATTTTCGCACAGCGCCAATTCGACGCCAAACTTTAGCATATTTATTTTTGCCCATTGGTCATCTATTGAAGAAAGTTTAATGGAAAAAAATAATTATTCATATTCTTTTCTTTTACTTTCAAATCATATATATATATATATATATATATATATATATATATATCACTCGGAACATTAATGCTTATTATTTGCTAAATTGAGAATTTTTATTTGTTATGCGAAATATATTTCATTTTATGCGACCATATATTTTATGATAATTTATTAATAAACAAAACAAATCACCAAGTGTTGAATTGACTATTTTTATCAATTTCAAAACATGATCATAAAAGTAATTTATTGCTAATAATAAAACTGAACATATGTCAGAGGAAAAGCATATACTGATAAGCGTATGCGTATGTGTATGATAGCAATTTCGTATGCAAATAAATATGAAACTTTTCGTGCTTTTCAAAATAAGCATGCTATTTGTCGAAATGAAAACACCAATAAATGTATGTTCTTCACAATCAAAGCAAAAATAGTAGAGCCTAAACATTAATTGAACAATAATATGAACTACTAAAAATATAATTCTTAACACCAAAGCTTTTAATTACAACATCGGATATTGGTGCCATTTTGGAGCATCGCATTCTTTTTTTTACATTTTCGCACATTAATATGTATATTAAAAATTAATGAAAACCTAAAATTACTTAATTATAATAAATTAATATTTGATCTGCAACAGAGTGAACAGCAACGGTAAACTTGAATATTATTTTACTTTCAATTTGAAATTGCACTCTTTATTTTATTATATTTATTTATTATTTAAATATAATTGGCAATTCAGAAAAAGAAAGCAAGAAAAGAAAAAACATAAACATTATTTTGTAAAAAACAAGAATATAAAAGTAAATTTTAACAAAAATGGTAAATTTTTAAAAATAATTTGTTAGACGTCATCTATGGTAAAGTCGGCATAGCTATTCATTCCATCTTCATAACTGTCACCACAATCCGTTTGATCAACGCTGTCAGATTCGAAATCTGAAACCTCTGCACTATCACCCTCCGAATATGCACCATAATCGACTCCTGCTTCCAGATCGTAATCGTATTTGATCCCGCTGCTCACCGTCTTTGAATTGTACAGCTTAGATTCTCCATTCTGCCTCTTCTTTTCACATCTGTATAAAAAAAGCCAGCTCGACACCATCAACAGCACAACTACCGTGGGAGAAAAAAACAGTGAGAATTTCCAAATACACAACATAAGGGAACCCATTTTGCTTGGCAACCGACAGTTCACGCGACAAAATTCGCTCTAACTGATCACTTTTTCCCAGACCTTCAGCTTGTTACTTTTCAACATTTTAAATTTAAACACTTTAAAAGTCACTTTAAAAGTATCTTTTTGTGCTTTAGTTTTAAATTATTGTTGTATTTAACATTTAAACATTAAAAATTTTGACATTAAAAAATTTTTTCAAATGTATATTGTATTAATTATTAAACGCATATGAAAATACAATAATAAAATTTCATAATAAGTACAGTACTCTACTGTACAGTACAGTATTCCACTGAATATTACCTGCAAGTTATTTCTATCCAAATATATTAACTGCATCACTTTTTAAACTTTACACTTCAATTAATGGATTTTTTGTTTAGAAATTTAAAAAACAATTTTCGTTCATTATTTTTTCAGATATTCTAAATTCACAAAATCAACTATTAATGATATCCAAAATTGAATAAATTCATTGAACTTTCACCATAACTTTTATTTCATCGATCACATTCATATTGGATTCATCACCGACACATCAACATCTACTTCTGTTGTGGTATGTTAAGCAATGGTGACAAATTCGGCGGGAAATATGTCACGTTCTTCTGCTTCGCAAGCTGTGCCGCAATTTCTTCACTTGCTTCTATTTTTCTCAATTCAATCAAAGCATCACCGGATTGCTGAAACAAAAAAGCAAAATTTTCAATTATCAAAATTGAAATTTCTTCTTCTTCTTTTTGTTATTCATTATAACAAAGTTGTCAGATATTTTTGAAAAATGTCATTTATCAAATTTACAAAAAAATAGCACTTTATCATTATAATTTTGTTTCAGCTTATTATGAATTATCATACCTGAAAAGCTGTACCGAGTAATTCGGCAGCAATTGCATCACCTTCGGCCGCAATGATTGCAGCAAGTTTCATTTGTTCAGCCTAAACATCAAACAAAAAACTTCGTCATCTTTATACTTAATTTGGAAAATAAAACTTGATTACTTCAAATTTTACCTTAAAATACAAGAATAAATCAAGAAATTCAATCCCATATATAATAAAATTAAATTTAAATATAAAATATTTTATTTTCTTCACCAAAGACCCAACTAACCAACAAGAGATTACAAAACTACAGTCACCTTTTCAACCAAAAACCGAGCCCTTTCCGCTTCTTGTTGTGCAACTTGTTTCATCTCAACAGCTTGAGTGAATTCTTTACCAAATGACAAATGGGTCTTGAAGAAATTTTAATATGAAATCAAAAAAAACTCAAAACCATCAAGGAACACAAACCAATGAGATATCGTCAAGAAGGAGACCAAATTGGGCAGCGCGTTCGGTCAGTTCTTCGTTCACTTTCTGACTGACAAGCTCTCTGTGGGTGATCATGTCGGCGGCGTCGAACTGTGCCTGTGCAATTTTGAAAAACAAATTAATCACTTCTTCAATCAGAAGTGCACCATTTACAACAACAACATGTTTTAAAAATTTAGCAGCACATTTTAATGCAACCAAAACGACAGCTCAAATCACATACCACGACAGCTTTGAGAACTTCGTTTGTTATAGATGGCAAAATTCTTTCATCATAATCCACTCCAATGTTGGTATAAATTTTCGGAAGTTCTTCAGGTATAGGGCGGAAAAGAATTCGCAGTGTTGTGTGCACATTTTGTAAATCTAATTTTAAAAATAAACAAAAATATATATATAAACCTTTTATAATAATTTTAAAAAATTTGTCAACTGTTCAACTTTATAAAAGAAAATTATCACATTTTCAACTTCATCATAGCTCCAAAGATTCGGTTAACAATGAATAAAATATGCATTTTCACAACTGCAACTCACCTTTGCTACCAGTGACCACAGCAACGTTTCTAGGGGTAGCACGAATATCGAAAACAATGGGCTTCTGAACCCAAGGAATTAAGAAATGTGTGCCTTCACCAACAACATCGGGCTTGACACCGGTGAAACGGTCAAAAATCACCGCCCTCTGTCCACCGTCAACTAAATTATTAACAGTAAATGAAAAATTATCATTTCAATTAATATGAAATTATTTGACCATTGTAAAGCGCCGAATTGACAACGGCACCGACTGTTGCAAGCCCAACGCCGAATCGTATTAAATTTTTCGAAAGATTGTGCACCGCTTGCATTTGTTACTTATCTCTGAAATATTCCAATTATCAAAGTACCCGATAAAATTTCAACCTGCGTGAGGTAAATTTCAAATCAAAATATGTGAACACAATTTACTGCGAAGTAAGAAAAAAGTAAATCCAACCATTACGATACTCAAAAGTAATGCAAGTGCAACCGCAGATCTTTGATTTGCATTTCACAAATTATGAAATAAAAAAGCATACTAAAAACATTTATTATCATAGATTAAGACGTATAAAGACTGAAATTATCGTTAACTGTTTTCAAGAAGATCAATATTTTCAAATGCAATTTACAAGTTATAAGTTAAGTATAACACTGCGAATCATGCGTTTAAACGTATAAGGAAATCGGCATCTACTTTACATTATGCTGTAAAATTATTAAATACCAAAACTGAATTATGTTAAATTGCATGGATGTAACAAACAATACTTTTTAACAGCTCTGCAAAGTCAAGTGTTCAGCAAAGTTTTTAAAAGACGCGTCTGAAGCATTTTGTAATAAATGAAATATGTAATTTTAAATTTCTCTGACCGAAATTTACTCATAAATATATTTGACATTTCTTACACGTACAAGATTTCAACTGATAAAATACAATATCACCATCGTCTGTTATATCAATATCTGCCAATCAAGTTACATTTCGTATACTGTGCATTTATTTATAAATATATCTCAATGATCAGTAATTTTTTTGATTTAAATGAACTGGGTTTTGTTTTTAAAATATTTCAAATTTTTTAATTTATAAATTTATTGCATAAAAAATACATTCGCGAAAGTTGTCAATTTTTAAGGAAATGACCACTTTTTCAAATCCGTCAATTATTAACGTTACGAAGCAATTACAAAAAAGTATTATTTATTGCCTAAATTTGAAGATATTTTAACTTTTAAAATGTACATTTTATTTTAAATATCCAGCTGCATTTTCAGATAAGTTTTGAATCTGTTATTTTCAATAGTACTTGAGTACATTCAGTACATTTATGTACAGTAAAATTACTTGCAGTTTCTCGTCTCGAAAATTGTGATTTTTGATTAACATTAAAAAATGCAGTTTGATAATAAAGCTGCGCTTATAACAGGTACATTTTTTTCCGAATTCAATTTTAACAATCTGATTTATCTTACTTTGTACAATGTCTTCAAACATGCCCAACATTTATGTCTAAAAGTTTACAATTTAGATTATTTTAGTTTGTCAAAGTATGAATTTTATAAATCATTTAAACAAGAAACAAAATATCCGATATAAAAATGAAATTTCATTTGCTGATTTATGAATCATGTGAATGTTTTATTATTATTTTAAAAAAATAATGTTCACAGGAGCCACTTCCGGCATTGGAAAAGCAACCGCAGAATATTTTGCCAAGCTGGGATGCAAATTGGCACTGTTGGGTCGTAACGTTGCTGCTCTTGAAGAAACTCAGAAAAATTGTATGAAATATGGTAGCCTGAAGAAAGAATTTGTCAGTTTGCACTTGAAATTTTGTTTTCAGCTTTACTGAATAACAACTTGCATAAATACTGTAGGTGATTTGCTTGCAATGTGATGTGACGAATTCGGAAAGTTTGAAAAATGCTGTTCAATCAACTGTGAATCACTTCAAGCAAATTAACATATTGGTAAATTGTTGTTAAAAAAACAAGCAAAAGCATGGATTGTTTCCCATTAAATGGATAAGTGTGAGAATTGTGTTTAGGTCAATTGCGCTGGTCAATTTTGTCGTGGCAGTGCGTCGACCACGGATATAGAATTGTACGATAAAGTCATGGCTGTGAATGTTCGTTCCGTGATTCAGATCACTCAACTGTGCATTCCGCATTTGATTAGAGTTGGCGGATGCATTGTCAACGTATCCAGCACTTCCGGGATGTGTTCGGTAATGAAAAATTGTTCCAATTGAATCATCTCGACTGCTTTCATCTTCCCCTCTTTTTTAGTATGCCGACGTTGCCTACTATTGCATGTCCAAATCGGCGTTGGATTCATTTACAAAATGTTTAGCGTTGGATTTGGCTTCAAAAAACGTTCGAGTCAACAGTGTCAAGTGAGTGTGTTATTTAGTTGTTGAAATTAAAACATCAGAATAATAATAATAATAATAATAACTTTCAAGCCCCGGAGTTATTGTAACAGAACTTCACAAACGAGGCGGCATGAATGACGTTGAATACAAGCAGGTGATTGATGCTGACAACAAGATCGCAGTTTGAAATTAGCATTGCTTGTTTCAGTTTTTGGAAAGATCCGCAAAACTCCATCCTGTGGGACGAGTAGGCGATGTTGAAGAAGTGGCACGGACTATTGCTTTTCTAGCTAGCGACGAAGCGTCATTCATAACTGGAGAACTGTTGAAAGTGGATGGTGGTCGGGCTATTTACGCTCCGCGTTGATTTCTACCGCTCAGCAAACAAATATTCCTTCGCTCTGAATGCACGAATTAACTTGATATTAAATCATTTCTTGGTTCAAATTTGGTCGTGTTCAATCTTACAAAATGTGTTTGTTTGTGTTCAATCTAACAGTGAAACGTGTCATTGAGATTGATTGTTGTTCAACTGAACAAGCATGATGCAATAAATTATATCTATCACTTTTGATAATAATTGAATGAATACTTTTTAGAAATAAATTAGTAAAATTCAAAAGAACAACAATTTAACCTCACTTAATAATGCTGATGAAAAACATCAGGAATTTTGACTTTTCACCTTTACACCAAGTTTACCCGCTTTCGCTATAGCATAGCTTGTCCTGCTTTTACGGTCTGCAATATTTGCGTCACGTCATTTTCCCCTGCTAACACGGTTGCATCAAGACCAGGACGGGAAGCATTCGACATGAAAACACGCTAAAATTAAATAACAGGTTTTTAATGGGTCAAATGGGAAATACAAGCGAAACAAATAAATAAATAGTTGAAACTTTCATTTTCAATTTAATGCAAAAAATGCCCACCGAACGCACGCTGGTGTTTGCTTGTTTGAATTTATTCATCTTCACCGAAGTTACAGGTATAAAATAATATAATTTATGCAAATATTTGTATTTATTAAAAAAAAATTCTTCATTGAAGCAATATTTTCACATTTTTTTTATCTTTTAAATACCAATTTCATACTGTAACGTTCAAGTTTAAATTGTATATTTCAATTCAATGTTTCGCAATTTTTCGTTAATAAAAAAAGTTTTGCAAAAAATAAGTTTAAACTGGGAAAATTTTTTAAATATTTTTGAATAAATTGATGACAAGCAATTTCACTGAAATAACAAGCACAATTTGTTTATAAGTTTGAATTTGTTAGATTTTTTTTGATATGATTTTAAAATCATTTAAGCGTTTGCAAATTTCTACTATTATTTCAACATTTTTCATTTAAATTTTATTAAAAAGTTCAGAAAAAGAAGTGCATCGCTTTTTAGATCGTTTAGTGCATTTTTAAATAGTTCGTGGTTAAATTGCATTGCTTTTTCAATTGAAAATGAATAAAATTTCTAACAAAGACCTACTTCTATAAGTATATTATAGAAAATTGAATGTTTCAATGTGGATGATAAGCCGCTTTGTTAGCAAACTGAAAAAATAAGCTAGTATTTTTATTTAATTTATTATTTAAGCGAATCGATAATTGCAGAAGTCGCATTGCTTTCAAAATTGAACTCCACATGCGCGTAATTGATTTCATTATTCTCATTTATGGTACAAATTGCATGCATAACAAAATATTATCATGCATAGTATATAATAAAGCTGCATTGCACATTTGTCATTTGTACCAATAAAGCTGAAGAATGAAAGAGAAAGCAATAAATAATGAAGCATTGATTTATTTGAATTTGAAATGTCATGATTTAAATGTCAAAAAACAATAAAAAGAGAAAAAAAAATGTTATTTTCCTTTTTCTAATCTTATAACGCAAGCATTTTGATCATCAGTGAAGTGATGCATGGATGTGTGTTGTTGTGATTGGAATATTCATGAAATGGATCGTTTCAATTTTGGGAAAAATTTCTTGACTTTGGACTTTAATTTGATCGTCGAACAGCGATTGTTCACAATCAACAATGAATTTTTAATTTTGTTTGCTTTATTCAATTTACGCAATGCAATGCTATCGTTTTTGTCAATTCAGTTATTGAATTCGGTTTTTGAAATTTTCTCATTGGATGATGGGCATTGTTAAGCGGTACCGAATTTCAGTTGAAAACCATTTGCTTACTTACCTAATAAATACGATTACACTACACGACCAGTAGTATTAAATTGGATAGATAATGATAAGGACGATCGAAATTTAGCTGACAATTGAAAGACCATTAGACCATTAGTTGGTAAAAATCAGAAATAAAGCGATTAACAATGTGTGTGTGTGTGTGTGTGTGGATAGAGCCACATTTACCGGACAGCGTTGCGTTCAGTTGATGCCAGCTTGGTGGAGGTGATCTGCACAGGCAGATGTGTTGCGGTTGTAAATCTGATTTAGGCATTTATGGCCACCCTACGCACTCTCAAAACGATGCTAATTTGCAAATACATGAATACGTAAATAGACAACGATCAGTAAATGATTTGTCAAAGCAATTTAATGGATAAATTCAAATTTTCGAAGCAAATTTGTTCAAAAGCAAAACTTCCTAATGATGCTTCTCTTTCAGCTTGTAAGTGAGTTTTGTTTAGAGCGCTCCTTTGAACTGGCTGGCGAAAGCAAATTTTCTTTCCAAATCATTATTGGTAACAGTAATCTAATTTCATTCACACGCTGCTATCCAAATATTAATGATGTAATGCAACATACGACTGTCTCTTTATCAATCTTTGCAAATCACTGCAACAATTACTCTGCTTGATGTAATTGAAAATTTATTCACTTGCATTCAAGAATGAACAATTTTCCATTTCTTCAATATGTATATATAATTATTGTTCTAATGCTTTAATTTGAATTTACCAATTGTAATATTTAGGATTCAATTTTGGAGCATCCAACGGTGTCAGTTTGCCGTTTCTATCCAACTTTCCAAAATTGAAAAATTTATTTCAAAATCCATCCATTGGAAGTGGCTTCCAAGCCGGATTCGACAACACACCCGGCAGTCGAGGATTCGGTGTCAACGGTGGTTCTAACATTTTGGGCATGTTCGGTCAGCAAAGGGGATTCAACGGTGGAGTTGATTCGCAGGGAACTTACCGAGGTGGGTTCGGAAACAACTGGTCAATAATGAGAGGTTTGGTTGACGGGGGCCAAAATTTTGGTGGTTCATTCAATCCAAGAACGGGTGAAGTTGGATTTTCTAGAAGCGGTGGAATTGGTCCATTTTTCAACGCCGAAAGAGGCATCAAGTTGGATTTTGGTGATTTGATTCCAAGAAGAGAAGGATGAATATGTTTAATTAAAAAAAAAAAACAAAGAAGAAGAATGTTATTTATTTTAAATTTATTGAAATTACAAAAACCAACAAAAGAAAGAAATATTTACCTGCTATGTGTATTTCAATGTTTCCTTTGTTGAAGCATTGCTTATAATATTCAATAAACAATAATATTATTCAATGTTGATAAAGTTTGATAACAATGAAAAAAAAATTTGCATACGTTAGAGTAAAATAAATATATCAAGATTGCATGTTGTAGTTAATTAATTTGTGTGTTTGTTTGTATTTGAAATGAAAAATGAATGTGAAGAAATTGATTGGTAGTAGTTAAATATTTGTAAAAGTAACAGCAGCCTACACTTGAGGTGAAAATGGAAAATAGTTGGAATTTGTAAAAAGAATCATTTTTGAAAAGCATTTCAATAATATACATATATACATATATATGCGTGTATGCATAAATTGGAAAAGTAGCTAAACAGGCTGAAATGCTTTTTCAAAGCTTCTTCAAATAGCACTCGGGACAAATTTCTATACAAGCATTTGTCGTCCATTGGTCACTACAAGCTATGCACAATTTTTGCCTGCTAGTTGTGTGTCGTCATTTTTACATTTCAGTGGAAGTATACAACGTTGAATGGGAAAGATAAGAAATAAATTTATCATTTGCGTTGAATAGAATGCGCACAAACAGAGGCTGTTCAAGTGAAACAACTTTGATGCATCAATAGCGTCAATTCAGCGTTGAAGAAAAATAAAATTAAAAAGCAAAAAAAGAAAGTGTCCAAAGAGAGAAGAAAATCAAAATCATTTCGATTAGCAGAACAATGAAATTATCAATCATTGCATTTTCTGATGTCAAAAATAAACCCTCGCGCACAGTTGCCGTTCACGCTCCGTTGCAATAAACATCAATTAAAAATTTCAAATGCTTGCCTGCTTCACGTGATATCAAATAAAGTAAATTTGTAAAAATAAAAATAAAAAAGAATAAGCAGTTTAATAAAATCACTTTTGCATTCTTCATTTATTTCCTGTTCTTCTCTTTTGCATGTTTGTCAATAAAAAATTTATGAAATTTTGCAAAATTGAAAAAGATGTTTAACATAACCTTTTTGCATAAATTTTCATAATAAATAAAATATGAAAAATTGATTTTTGTTCATTATTATTTGAGAAAAAAAGAAAGTCAGTTTTGAAGTTTTTTCCTTGAAGAATTGCCCTTCAGCATTGTTAAATTTCTTGAAACTTGCAACATGAAGAAGAAAAGAAATAAAATAATAAGAAATAGCTTGAACGTGAGAAAATTTGTATTGCGCTTCTGTTGTGAACGAGAATGCAAAAACACTTTAAATAAGGAGCTTTTAATCATAGTTAAAAATGCAATTTTCCCCCGGGATCATTATTCGTGATAATCTGTTGTTACAGTAAGCGCGTTAAGCCAAAATTATTAATTGATAATGATTGTAAATATTATACAAAAATCTGAAAAGTAAAAATTCAATTAATCACACACCACATTTGAAATTGTAATAACTGTATAGATCAGTCGCAGGAAGATTTCAAAGCTTCATCAAATTTGAGCATCACTTGCTGCTTTTCTCAACATATGCAGAAAACAAAATTAACAATCTTATTTTTGCTATGGTGATGATAATTTTGCATCACTTTCATTGTTGAATCTCATCAGAAAAAAGTCAAAAGAAAGTAGAATGAGAGATGCCAAGATACCATCCGCAACAGAAATTATTCCTCGCCTCTCTGATCTATAGCTTAGATTTTGACTATAAATTTTTCAAAGTGTTTTTTTAATATATATTTTTACTTTTCATTTCGACACAAGCAGCATTTCACACGAAAATAAAGAAAAGAAAAAGAACAAGCCGAGACAGCAACGATTCCCATGCCAATGGCAACTCTTTCTTTGTCAAGTATAGTTTGAGCAAGAGAACAAATGAGAAATTTACAAAATTGTTTTCATTTGAACTTGTTCAAAAATTTGAAAAGCTTAAACGCTTTCTCAATTGATAAAAGAAACTGATAAACGCGCCATTTTGCCATTCACTATGCACAAAACATTTCAACCTTTATCATCCAACAAATCAAATTAATGAATGAATAAATGATATACAGCGTGTAATTATTTTCGTTATCATTTCAAATCAATATTAATTCTTTTCATCAATTGAAGATTATTATCAATATGTGAAGTATCTGTCCTTTACAAATTATGCAAAAGTTTTCCACTTATCAAATCTTATACATATCTTATGTATCAATTGAAAATTGAATTTGATGAAAGGTTCACGTCAAATTGTTATTGTTATACTATAATGATAATTTATACCAAAATGCTTATTTCATATGCATATATATACATATATATATGTGTGTGTGTGTGTGTGTGTATACATTTGTGCGTATTTTGCTTGGCGGACGTTCTTTTTGTTTCTTGCCGTCATTGCAATTATATTTAGCAAAGGAGATAATGGGCCGCTGGGGACAATAACCAAGCCGCCCGTGATCAGTGTCGTTTGGCAGTTTCTTGTACGATTGATTAAGCTCGTCCTGCTGCCTTTAATCCCGTTGTCCACTGGTCGAGGTCAGATGTCGGTCAGTAATTAAGTGGATCAATGGTGGACAAGAGCTGTCACTGGAAAACGGTTCAATTTTGAAGCACAATGGCCGTCGATTACCACCTACCATCGGTAATCATATCCTTGCACTATGGACAACAGGGCTGACCGACTTTCATCTAATATCAATCACTTCACTCAATCATCTCCACTTTATTAAATCCTGTCAGTTCTGCTTGTGTAGGCAAAGCATAGAATAGGAACTTGTCTCTTTTTGACCTATTGTAGAAGATAAAAAAATGATAAGCTTGAAATTGGAATAATAATAAATAATAAGGAGCGAAACGTTTCAAAGGTGCAACTCAACGCCTCTGCTAATTATATCTCAACAATATCTAATCGACGACAATAATGGCATGTGGAAAATCAATTGAATAATGTGTTGTTGTAAAATTGTTATTATCATTAATTGTCACATTTTATCCGTGCATGTTTAATTATGATGCTTTAATACTCTTTTTGTTATATAAAGTTCAAAGAAAAAGAAAAACAATTATACTACTATTATTATTATTATTATTATTATTATTATTATTATTATTATTAGTAGTAGTAGTAGTAGTAGTAGTAGTAGCATTTGTATGAAAATGAAATTAGGGATAATGGATTTAGGCGAGAATGTATGAATGAACTATAGAAAGAAAAAGAAATGGATTAAATCATTCATTATGCATTGCCGAATTAGCGCTAACAAAAAAGCAAAAGTTCATCTTGGATTATGAAAATGAATAACAATTAATGCAGATGGTAGTGGTGTGAAGGAAAAGAAAGAACCACCAGAGGCAATGCTGTTTTCTTGAAAATTTCTGACAGCAACAACTGCTCCTTGACTGCATCGTTGAGCAAAAAACTTTTCTCTCGGCTTAATTGTCCGGCTAGCCTTTGCTTGTTATTGCTGATGGTCGAATAGAAAAATAGAAAAAAAAAATTTTTTTTTAAACAATAATAAAGTTTTATTTCTTTCTTTTTGCATCAAAAGCGAAAAGAGTAAATTCATCATCAAACCAATGCCGAAAAGTGGTAAATCACTGATCACTAATAATAAATATACAGCATGAAGACAAATAAATAAATAAATAAATATTCGATTGCATATATAATTGTAAAATAGAATAAAAGAAGAAAAAATATCATATTGCAAAAATTGACAAAGCCAATACAGAATATATATTTGAAGGAAGAGAAGCAAGAAAGCAAGCAAGCAGAAATAATAATAATAATAAATCGTATCGGGATTGATTTCATTTTGCAAATAGAAGATGGACTGTAGACACAGGATGTTGAATTCACTCTTCATACTGTGCACAGTGCGGCATCGGTGGAAGCTTTGTCCGCCTGTTGAACCGCCGGTTCCGCTGCGCATGGACTTTCAATCACTGACGGTGATGGTCTGATGGTGAAGACACTTCTCGGATCTTGATCCATGAACTGCTGCATTGTAGTCGGTGTTTCAACGTTGTTGCGCAAGATGATCGGCTCCAATCCAAACAGACCAGCAACTCTGTTGCCGTTGTTGGTGTTGTTGATGATGCTGTGGCTCATTACTGGCGCTGCGTTGGAAACGCCACCGATGGTCATCGTGTTGCCCAAGAATTGTTGATTGGATGGCAAAAATAAAAAGTTGTTCCCATTGTTGAAAACTGAAGGCAAGCTTGAACGATTGTCCGTCGCCGCAAGTCTACCTTGGCCCAATGCAGAAGATACCGGTAAATTGACACCAGTCATTTGAGGCGTGGCTGTACTAGGGTAGAGAAAGTTGTTTTTTAGCTGCCAATCTGGATTGGCGGCTTGGAAATTTGCCGCATTGATAGATGCCAATGTTGCCTGATTGAAATACATCAGCGATTGTAAATTGACCACTTGAGCTGCTGCCAATGTGGAAGACCAGATACTGTCCGCAGGGATACCGATGGCCGAAGTGGGAGGAGGTACGGCGGGTGGTCGAACGCTCAGAGGTGAAAATGGAGTAGTTAGCCCGAGTTGACCGTCCTGTCGAAAAGCGACTGCTACCGGATGCTGAGAATAAATAGCGTGACCAGCGTCTGCACTGGGCTGAGCGTAGCCGGCTTCATGACCGAGCGCTTTTTCACGCTTACGCCATTTTGCTCGACGATTTTGGAACCACACCTTAAGATGTTGTCCAATTTTAAATAATTTCTCAAAACTCTCAAAATAAAAGCAAAAACCCCAAATAACAACAGATCAGTTGAAAACGTTTTTTTTTTACAACATACGCGATGTAAAACAAATAATTTAACTGAACTGAACTGAACTGAACTGAACTGAATTGAATCTGTTCATATTGAAACAACTGGGCAAGAAAAGACAGATAATTAATGAAACTTCCTCTTTGTAGTTTAGTATAAGTCGACTTTTGCTGCCGCTGGTGATCAAATTAATAAAAAGCATGCTTCACATTCCAACCAGTTGGTAAGCTTCCAGCCAACTGGTGAAAAAATGTGCGACAGAGGATAAGAAAAAAAAAAAGAACAAAAGAAAGGAAGTGAAAAAAAGAAACAAAAATTCAAGCTTCAAGCAAGCAAGCAAGTCATCATCATCAATCAAGTGCGTTGTCCATCATTCAGTTTCGCTTGGAGCAATTTTTGAATAAAATGCCACTTTTTACAAATTGAAATTTCAAAGTTGATCTCTTATTATTTATTTATAAATAATACAGATATGCTTGAAAAAGTTTTAAATTTAAAATGCAACATTGTTGATTGATCAAGAAAACAGTTCAAAAAGCAGAACAATAAAAATGTAAAGAAAAAGAATTTGCTTTTCAAAAAGAAAAAAAAATCCCACGTTTCTCAAGTGAATAGAGAACAAATAAAATTGTTATCGTTGTTGCTGCTACTGCTACTGCTGGCGGTGAAAGTAATAAAAAGCAAATTGCTAAAACTGAACTGAAATTTACAAATTTCATCACTTAACAATTATTTATCTATCAACCATTTTAATGAACATCCAAATCGAAATAAATTGTATCCTTTGAATTACATCATCATCATCATCATTATTGTTATTATTGATTTTTCAACTGAAAATAGATGTTCTATTATTTTAAAATTCATTAAGCCTAAAGTGGACAACAAATTAAGATTAAAAATCATTTTTATACATCAATTATTTCAATGTCAATTTCAGGAAATGAATCCTCACACATTACGGCAAACTATTAGCAACAACAGTTCACAGTGAAAACAAACAAAAAAGCACACTGCTTGCTTGCATCGCAAAGCAAAGTAAAAATAGATGGAAAAATTCTGCTTCCATCATCTCATACCGGAAATGCTAGTGAAAACTCGTTCAGTAAAAATACAGATGGCATAACTTGTGCAGCAGATATTTCATAATCTCTTTCTTTTTTTTGTTTGTAATTCAAAAAAAAAAAAAAACAAATCTAATTTGAATAACTGTTCTCAATATCAGCATAGCTCAGCTTGCTAGCATAGCAGCTTGTTAGATTGTTCTTTTTTGTTTGCTTTTCCTCTACCCACGCGGAACTATTCCTATCACTAATAATCATCAGTATGCAAATCAAGAACAAAATGCAAATTACAAATGAATCACGCAAGTGAACTAACTGTTGTGGAATGCATGCATGCATGCATGCATGCCTGAGTCATCATCAGTGCAAATTGCATCATGATTAAAATGAAGCTGAATTTTGAAAAATAACTTTAAAAATGAATGAATAATTGCCAAATAACTAAAATAGAAAATAAGAAGAAGAGAAATTGCTTTTATCTTCCGTGTTTGCAAATACAAGCCAGCAAGCAGCAGCATTGCAAGTTTGCCAAATTGGCCTGGAGTAAACAAGCGAACGCTTGTACAAAGAGCAAGAAATAATTGTTGATAAGGAGAAAGATTTGTCTTTCTTTATCTTTCTGGAAACAACGTTCTTATATAGCTGGGGGCAGTTTCAGTTGTTGGATCAATTTTTTGACCGCTGATTTTAGGACATTGTCTGTCATTACCAGAACGATATAAGGCGTTCGGTGATGTATATATATGCGTGTGTGCGCGTGTGTATGAGGTTCGCTTTGTGACCACCAACACTAACTAGCGTAGCAGCAACAGCAGCTGCTGTTCGTCTCTTTTCGCGTTCGCTCTTCTATCCCTTTCGGGCTGTTTTAATTAAAATTGCTGACAGTGGCAATTTTGCCAAGCAATACTGTTGCCAGCAGTGGACGGATTCGTACGCAAAATTGGTGCACATATTTTGCTAATTATCAGCGCCGATAAACAAAATGAAGCCACTCGGACGAGAGATATCGTTTGCCCAAGACACACCCTCTGAGCGTCAAGTTCACTGGTGTGGTAGGTTTCATTGTCGTCTGTGAGAGTTACAACAAGCTTTCTCAGGCAGCGGCAACGGCGTCGGAAACGCCACTATGGGAACCGTCGGAATTAATCACAGAAAATTGCCCTATTAAGCGTCGATTATTGCTTGCCATATTATTGCTCATTTCATTTGCTTGTGGAATCAATTAAATTTTGTCGACTGATTTCATTTGATTGATAAACGTTCTTTTTACACAAGCAACCTTGCCTGGTGAAAATCCATTTTCTTTAATGTCAATATTAATTTTTTTTTTTTAAATGACTAATCATCACTGAAGGACGCTTTTCAAATGAAAACAGTTATTTTCCATTCAGCAAACACTAACTAGCCTGTAATTGCGATTATCTTATCAATGCAACTGATAATAACTGCTTAATTTGATCTGTTTAAATTATTTACATGCAATCCGTATCGAATCCTTTAAAAAAGAAAAGTGCAAAAGTGGAACCAGTTGAGCAAATGAAGAAAAGAAGCATATCAATTATTGTGAGTGAAATGTGGAAAATTATTTTACCTGAACACGAGCTTCGCTGAGGTCGAGTCGCAACGCGAGCTGTTCCCTTGTAAACACGTCCGGATATTGGCTCTTCTCGAATGCTCTTTCCAACTGGTGCAATTGGTACGTTGTAAAAGTGGTTCTGGAACGTCGAATTTTTCTCGGCTTATCGTCACCATCTCCAGATTCATCTACGACAATGCACAAACATGAACAGAAAAATGAGATTAATATCTTTTTTTATGACTTTTTCAAAATTTCAACCGATCGAAATTACCTTCAAGTTTGACCACTGCAAAACGTGCTTCTTCGGTAGAGGAATTCGGTGAAATGTCCGTGTAAAAGCAAGAATCAGAGTTTGGTGACGTTTTCGACTCTTCGGCCAAATCGGTTCCGTTTTCACAATCGCTCATTTCTGAATCATTGTTCGCCTGTTCTGGTGCTTCTTGAACGGGCACATTGTCTGCTTGCATCGGCTCCTCCACTTCCTCTTTTGGTTCACATTCACAGTCGGCCAAAATGCTGGCCATGCTGAATTTGGAAATGGAACTGCTGCCGGATGTGGGTGTTCGGATCACAAGTTGTTCTTGGATTTTCCCGAACGTGGTGTCCTCGTCTTCATCAGCGGAAGATCTAGTCGTGTTGGACATTTGAATAACGCAGGATTCTGCAGTGGACGATTTCGCCGTTTCGCCCATAGACTGTAAAATATGCCGTAAATGAGCGACAAAATTTACCATACAAGCTGCATCAATTTAGCGCGCGACCGGACGTTAATTGAACATGCAATGGATTAGCGCTCGGCCGGTTGACGCGTCGCTATCGCCCGACCAGAATGCTTTGAGCCAATCAGATTTCAGAGGCGGGCCGTAGATGAACGAATCGCTGATCGCCGAGGCGCGCTGGTATTAATTGAACAATGGCAATATTTTTCGTTGGAAACTTAACTACGCTGACCAACGACCCCTGCACATCTCCGCTTACCGTTCAATTATAGGATAAAGGGGTTATAAGCGTGTTATTCATTCAACAAAGAATCACGGCGGCGGAAATGAACAGCCCTGAAAAATGTATCAGTCCATTTGGTGATGAGGATGAAATTAGTCTCACCCCAGTTTTGAATGCTCCTGTGAGCCAGCCCATTTCCAACCCTGCCTCCCCTGCTCGCCATCTTCGACCAGCTGAGCCGGAAGTAGTGACCACTACGACCAACATGGTAATATGATACAGCGTGACAAGCAAAGCCGAAAAGTCCGCTCATTTTGGCTAATTGGTTTCGCGTAAGGCGACTGACCCGCGACAAATGTGGGAAGCCAAAATGGCGCCGGCTTCCAACAGTGCCGCCGCGTTGGAATTCGCGAAAAGCACAAAAGAGTCGTCAATTGCTTCAATTTTCAAGCCCTTTCATACGGTGGCTCTTGATATAATTGGGCATTTTGAGCTTTTAACAACTCGCCGGCGTCAAACGGCACACAGGCAAGCAGGCAGGCCACTTTCCCACCTCTGATTGGAAACAAAAAGCAACAAAGAGCAGAATTTCCTTGTTTTATTTTCAAATCATAATTCTGAAAAATATTGAAAAACAAGATTATTTTGCATTGTAATTTTGATTATTATTTTTTTTTTTGGTGTGTGATACGCTTCATTTACAATCCACACACACACACACACACACACATGGCAATCTTATTTTTGAAAAATTGTTCATTAAAAAAACACTTGAACCGTATAACTAAATAATAAATAATAACTGGCTAATGAAAAGGTGCAACTGGTTCACATTTACCGTGACGTGCAATTTCGTTGAAATATAATAATATTTTTTTTAATTTGAATTTGTTAAAAATAAAAAAGCATACTTATCTTATTGTACAGTCGACCCTCAACATTCGCGCATTCGATTATTTGCAAAGTTCAAAAACGCCAAAAATATAAATCCCGCTTTTAGACCGTAGTGTGCATGTATGCTTTGGGTCTGCAGGTTCAATGCAAGGTTGTTTCCGCTTATGAGCTTCCACATCATAACAGTAGTGATATCGACTTCACCAAACTGGGAAGCTAAATAATCGCTACTAATGCTAAGATGAAAAATAAAGACATTAAATTGCACGGAAAGAAGGCGCTGCGAACGGGGTTTGGTCTACGGCAGCACCAGTTCCGCGATTCCAGACGCTTGATCCAGACTGGTCAACTAGTCCGGACATGTCTGGAAATGCCGAATATCCGCTTTCAAGCTAGCACAGTCCAAAACAACACTGAGAACAACACAAAATTTGAGTAAACACGTAATGCCTGAAGCTATCACTATAATGGCAATATTTTTTCGGCAACAATCCACTTCTGGAAATAATTTTGACTGTTATACACTCAATTGGACAAATAAAAAAAATTAATATGGGATAAATATTTAACATGCAAATCAGTAGGCGGTTTTCGATATCTTTTGCAGTTTTCAGACAACTGCGTAGGATTATGAGGCATCGGGGAGTGGGGCTGTATGAACAGAAGCGACAAATGTTGGTAAAAATTCGCGGTTCCGCCGGAACGCACATACCGCGAATGTTGACAGCTAACTGTATTTGCATTTGTATTGTAGCACCGAAAGTATTTCTTATTACTAATTAATAATTGCCGTTTGTTGTTTGCATTGTGCCAGATTTTCTTCTTTCATTGCTTTGCAAATGAAAACAGAGAAATAAGAAAAAGCAATTCAACAATGACAATTTTAGTGGAAAGTAAATTAATTGCCCTGTGCTGTATTTGGAAGAGCGCAATTTTTCGGCAAATCAGCTCACGAAATAAACTATAGCTCATAATTAGCTACACTTATGTGTATGAATGCAGGTGTTTGTTGTTTTCCTGATCAATTGCGCATAATTATCGTGTGTGTTCTTTTTTTAGAGAGAGAGGTATATGCTCATAATTTTGTTATTGAACAGAAATTAAGTACTGAAAAATAGATTAAAGAGAAAGAGTTGATAAAATTAAAAGTATAATTTAAAAATTGGTCAAAAACAGTTCAACAACTGGCAAACTGCTGCTGCTGCTGCTGCTGATGATGATGATGATGATGATGATGAGGCGGCAGCGCCCACCTAGCGGCTAGATTGTTGGGTTCATTACAAATGCAATTAAATTTTGCAATAAATGAGCATCGTGCGGCGTTTAAATAATTAACAAGGGAGCGTTTGAAAGCTGTCCAAGTTGAAATATGCCTTCTACCGCGAGCGTATTTACACGCAATGCATGAGCAATGCTATTGATGATTTGATTAATAAAATTAAGGTCAGATTTTTCCCCACAGTCTCACCAAATGGTAATAATAACAATTGCAATTACAATTACAATTAGAATAAGAATAAGAACAATACAATATTCGACAAATTGAAATTCTACATTCAACTTAATCTTTGTTGGTAAAATAAAAATTGTTGGTGAAATTGAAAGGGGTAAGGGTAAGGGGAGGGGGAAAACCATCAATTGAAAAAAATTATCATAAAAAGAAATGAATGAAGAAATTTTTTATTTCATCATAGAATAGTTGCATCGGTGGAACAGAGTGCGCTGATTGGCTAGCTGGCTGTTGGCATAAAAATGGCTAACAAGTCGGTGTTGCGTTAAATTGAAATCTAAAGCAAAAGTTTTTCCACTCGATCAAGCGCAAACTTATTAATATAACATAATGAATAGCTAAAATTCAAATGATTACATACATGCATGTATATATATATATAGATAGATAGATAGATAGATAATTGGAAAATTGAACAATCCGGAAATGGTTGCTATTATTTTCTGCTTTTCAACAGCTTTCAGAGCTAATTTCAAAATTTCCACAATAGAATTATTTTGAACAACCAAAAAATATAATAATAATAATACATTTGCATGAAAATTTTACAAAACAAAAACAACAACATAAAAATAAATAAATTACACAACAGACAGAGTGAAAAGTGAAAAGTAGATGCAATTGAGAAGAATGAATTATGAATAGGCAAATTTCAATTAACTTTTCAATCAGCTGATAAATTCCTCTCTTGGCTTGATGTATGCAGTAGAACGAGCAGAGATAATTTACCCAAATTGCACTTTGCGAAAAAGAACAATCAACCGGCTCGCAGCATAAAGCGCTAATGTCTCGCCTGTCGTTTGATCTGTTCACCATGTCAGAGATGGATCGACATTTATTCCGTGTGATTATTTTGGAAAAATTAATTTTGGAAATATGCAAAAAAAAATTTTATTTATTTATTTATTTTATGTAAATTTGTTTTCTTTTTTTTTGTTTCTATTATGAGCAATTAAGCATGACATAATGACACACAGAGACACAATCAAAACGATCATTATTAATAATTGATCAACCGGTGCCGTTCTGATGGTGTAGTTGTGGAAAAGCAGCAATGCTTTTTGGTGATTTGAAAAGAAAAGTAGTGGAAATATTATTTTTGAAAATTGCATTTTATCATTAATAATAATAATAATAATAATAATAATAAATTATCACGCTTCTGCACGTGCTGAAACAATTCCCAACGCTATTTTGCAAATTGTAGCTCAATGACTGCCGACGCAACGGGACAATTTGCAAAGGTATGATGAAAAGTTCAAATGTGCTGAATATCAATCATTATTGATCCCAGTTGAATGTAATCGATTCGAACAACTAATTTATGAGTGTCTAATGGTGAGAACACTTAATGCTTGGATGATGTTTATTGTGGAAATGGTGGTTGGTTTGCAAACGAGCCCATAATAATAACAATCATCATCATCATCATCATAATCAAAGTATATAAATATATATATAGTTCATACTGCCTGAGGTTACATTTCAATAGACGCTTTGACTGAATGCTTGGTTGATTGGTAAAATTGAAATTACACTCCTCGATAGCCCAGCAGAAAAGATATTAAATTGTCCACTATTTCAAATATCCAACCATCAAGCGGATGTGGTCGGAATTATTTTATTAATTTACCTGATTTTATCTGTCGAATGAGAGTGAGCTTTATCAATTTCAACAGTGTTGAAATTAGAATAATGAAAATTAGTGTTGTGGCAATTTTTAATAACAATCTCCAATCATTGGTTTCGACTTTGTTCAACGATGCCCATCCGAGCACATCGTGTAAGTGTGTGTGTGTGTCGCATATTGTTCGAATGCAATTGAAAAATTCAATTTCGCCACACAAGTGCGCTTGTTTGATTCAATTAAAATTGTACAAGATTCCCATTCATCCATCTGTCTAATCTATCTTATTTTTTTTAAATTTATTTATCAAATGAGACAAGATATTATTTTTTTCTCAAATTATCATTCATTTTGGTCAATATTCGATGAACTTTCAACAACTTGATTATCATAAATTACATCAAACAATAAATAAATATATAGATATGTAATGTGAAAATTTCATTTTAAATTTATTTTTACATTTATAAAAAAGAAACAAAAAAAATTACAATTCGCCCGTGAATACTTAATAGGGCAAAGTGATGCAAATTACATTGCCATAGCAACGGCGTTGAATGGAGAGAGAAGAAGAACAGAAAAAAAACAACAACAGCAACACAGGAAAAGAAAAGAATATATTGAAATAGACGATGGCGAGGGTAGATGGAAGAGAAAAAAATTTCAAATATTATTAAATTTTTTGTATTTTGCAAGCGAAATTTGTCATGATTGTTGTTGTTTACTATCGTTTGTGGAAGATTATTATCATATATATATATATATATATATTTTTTTTTTTAATGCTTAAACAACACGTTGTGAAAAGAAAAGCCAAGCAATGGTTTTAAAAGGTTCGATCTTGTCCATAGCACATGCTTCTCAGATGCTTGGAACGGGCCTGGCTGTTCGTTAATATAATTTCGATTAATTACTGAACGGGCACAATATTTTCGCTCGCCTCGTTCAATCACACTATCAACCTCACCGCTACAGTAAGCCATGGTCGTGGTCGCGGGCTTCAAGTTTTAATTTCGTCTCATTTTCACCCACCTCTTTGCTTTGGTCGATTCATTCAACGGAGATGATTTGTGAAGATGTCCGCCGCTTGCAACGACGTCTCATTTCCGGGTTTTCAATAGTTTACAAGAGAAGTGATGCTTAATCTGGACAGATCTGCTACAATTGATCACATCTCCTGAGCAACCGAACTCGTTATTGCCATTTTCACAAGCGGTGGGTAATTTAATTTTAATGGAAAAAGCTTTTCACACACACACACACATACATACATACATACATACATACACATATACACAGAGAGATACAATGAAGAAATTTTTGAAAAATGCAAAAACGCTAATCAACTATTGCAGGTTTATTGGCATTGCAGCACATCAACTATACCACAAAAGAAACTTCTTCATCATTATTCTTATCGCAGTTGAGCAACTTGATTTTTTCCATACCTCTTTCTTTCTCTCTCTCTCTCTCTCTCTCTCTCTCAATCTTGATTTATTCCGCTTTTAATTAAACTAAATTTCATTATAATCAACACGTTCAATCATAGCTTTATATTTCTAATTAAATGATAAAAGATGTTAATAAAATTGCTGTTGTGAATCTTGAAAAGTGACAATTTTCAGCGCTGCGAAAATGAAATTCAACACAGCGTGCAATTGATTGCCCAAAGTCACTTCACAAAATGCCCGTTGGATGATTAATTTTTTCCAATTTTGGTCAACAGGCGAACAAAAATTAACAAAAATGAAACAAGTCATCAAATTTCCGTTTTGATTAGAAATAATTTGCATAATCGCTAGCAGAGATGTTTGAAAAAGCGGGGGAAAAAGAATACACTGCAACGATGTCAAAGAATCAACGATAAAGTTTGTTTCCAAGTTGGAGATGCAGATAAAAGAAAAAAAAAGCTACAGTAACTTAGTGTGGTTGTGGTTTGTTCAGAAAAAAAAATTCAAACAAAATAAACAAATTAGCATAAAGTTCGACCAACAATAATCAGTGAAGAAGAAGTTGACGAACGCGTTTCGGAGACTGTAATTTGACAACGTTAATTTTTGATTTCATTTAAAGTTAAAAACGTTGGCAAAAGAAAAAACTTCAAACTTGATCTTAATTTTCTATTTACGGTCAATTTTTGTCTTAACAAATTTGCATCAACAAAACAACAAAAACAACTTACATTTTTGAGAAAAAAAAAACAAACAGAACAAATATCAACCAACAAAATATACCGCCGCCGGCTGCTGTGTGCTATAAAGAATTGTGCCGAGATTTGGTGATGTCACTAGTGTGCATTTTCTGCATTGATCATTGTTGACATTTATATTTTATGCAAAATTTGTGCAACTTCAATTTAGAACGACCAGTGATTTATCAGTTTTACAAACGAAACCGAGATTGGAAAAATTCATTAATATGTAAATTTATAATTGTGAATGATTTTTTTTTCATTTTTACTGATCGACAAAAATGTACAGGTGGAAAGTACTAATTAATTAATTAATTAATTACAACAAACATCCGTGTATTGTATGTTTGATTTGGTTGTTTGGTTCAATTGTAAATATTCATGAAATTGTTGGTTTCGTTTTTCAATGATGACAAATTATTGCAATGAATAATTGAAAACAACAGTTAGATTATTTGTTAATGGGCGCAGAAACCGAGTTGAGCTCGTGAATTGAATGTCAATGAAAATAGTTGAATGATTTAATGGGATTTTTAATTTACATTAGTGACAATTGGGTCGCATTTTACAGATCATTAATTGGCTCTGATGGCAGTCGCGGGGGAATAGGAAAAAGCGTGCTTTTCAAAAGCCAACCTGAGCAAGAGAAAGATAGATAGCTTGGCTGGGTTGATCCAAGGCTGCTGGGATCTGATCGCTGATTGTTCAAGAGCTTGGATACAATTGCCACTTTGTATTGCCAATGGAGCGCGTCGAAATGGAAGAAATTGAGCTGAGCAAAATTCAAAACCAAAACCACAATTGCAATGGCAAACCAAAAGAGCAGGCAAGCAACGGTACAGAATTGTCACAATGGACAGCACCACTGGCCGCATATATATTAAGCAGATGTTCAATAGACCGAATCGCGAATTCGTTTCATTCGCAGATAATGAAGTGAAAATTAACCGATAATTTCCAATGCAAATTTCATGCACACAATTGTAATTGATAAACAGTAAACAGTTCTGCTCTTTTCAAGCAATTGATACGTCGAAATGCGCCTGCCGATCCTCTTACTATTCTACTACTTTTCCAAACAATACAGTCGGACAATTAAAAAATTATATATATATATATAAGAACAACAACATATTCTTTGTTACAAAATACAACAAATAAATTATTTATAATTAATTTATCATTGAAATTTAATTTGCACAAACAATCGCGTCGATTGTTGTAAAAAATTGATCGTAATGAAATTAATTTGCATTAATGACAATTAAGGATCACAATTGGTTTTTTTTGAACAGGTTTTCAAATAACCGTAAAGAATAAAAGAAACAAATCAAATGGGGAGACTATTTTTTTGTTTCATTATTATTTTTTTGAACACTCCAACCAACAAACGCAGTGAAATAGTGAAATCGATACGAGTAAATCAAATGAACGCTTCAAATCATTACTGAAAATCGAATTGCTCAATCCGTTGTTCAATTTCAAATTTTTCAAAATGATCATCCGAGGAAAAGAGCGAACAGAGCTTATTATTATTAGTTATTATTATTATTATTATCATTATTATCCAACTAAAAGTAGGAAAACAATTGTAGCAAATAATACAATTTGGAGCAAATTTTATAGCACGCGGTGCGTGAACTAGTCGAACAAAAAGATCAAACGCCAAGAATAAATTATTATTATTATTAATCTTTTTTTTTCATTTTTATATTGAAAAAATATGAAAAGGTGATAATCTTGTGAAACTTAATTTTACTACGCTGCTTTGCTATTTGTTCACCATTCAAACAATTGGTTCTTCAACTATTTAAGCTCAGTTATTTCCATTCATCCACTTGAACAAAGAAGAATAGTACAACTAATTTTAACAAAAAAAAAAAAATAATAATAATTTTTCACAAAAATTATCATCTGCCCAATCAAATTAGCAATTAAAATTTATCATTAATAATAATGCACAGTTTTTGCTTTTCTGAACAAGTCGATTATATATAAGTAAAAAAATTTGCAAATTTCGTTTTCATCTTAGCAACTCGAGTTTAAAGCTTTTATGCAACAACAGATGCAAAAGTTTAAACTGATTGTTCCAGTGAATTGTAAAAGTACACATAACAACAAACAAACACAGACAAACAAATACAGATAAACAAAAACAATAATTTAATAATCAAGTTCTTTGAAAGTACAATAGTTGATTTTCGGTTGCTATGGATTCGAAATTCTTTTTTAATAATTCATTCAATCCTAATGACAAATTACTGAAACACAATTTCACTTAATTGTGTTAAAACGTGTCCTATTATTAATATATCATCATTTCTGTTCTTATTTTGATTATGAATTATTTTTTGTTGAATAAATATTTAAAAAAACCATTTTTTTTTTCAAAATATAAATAAATTTAATTTTACACAAATAACAGAATGAATTGTAAATGACAGATTCATTTTTCAATTTCAATTCAAAAAAGTGACCACTTAATTAATGAACAATCAATGTAAAAGAGAAGAAAACGAAAACACACCAATAGAATGAGATAGACGATTTTTCTTTTCATAAAATAAATTTGTACATTGTTCAATTGTTCAACATAAATATGCAGATTTGTATTTAAAAAAAAGAAAATTATAATTTAATAATAAAATAATGAACTTCTAAGTCTATTCAAAACAAAAGAATCGCAACTGTCACATACCGTATGCCGAAGAATAAATGACACAATGCAATGGGCATAATTTTCCTGCTGCAAGCATCAATGATCAATTATTACAACGGACAAAACAAAAACCGCACCAATAGAAAAGATTTCTTTCTTTTTTAATGAAAAACTTTTCAAATGTTTCTCGTTAATGATTTATAAAACTGGAAGCATTGTTGTCAGAAGAGAGAAGCAATATTTAGCCTGTTGCAACCTCCAATTTCAAAAATTGACCTCGAACAAGATCTCAAGGCAGAGATGTTAGCCTAGTTTAAAATTGCACGAAATTATGAAAATAAAAAATTCAAATGATTCTTCGGATCGGGACGAATTTCACGCCTGGTCACTTTTCACAAATGCACACCAACTGTGGTCGACAATTTATTCATTGACCAACGACCCTAATAGAACAGCGGATGGTCGAACCCCACGACCGGTCAATTCTTGTAAAAATGTGCATAATTCAATTATTCAACGTCGTTTAATATTCACTTATTAAACAGGCAATTTATAACTGGTAATTTTTTAATTTAAGAAAACAATTTCAATCCCCCTCCCCTCTCTGACAATCATTATCAATATAACAATGACAATGCAATCTGGCGATTATTGTATTACATTATAATATATATTACATTAGTTCAAAATTATATTACTATAACTCAATTTACAATTAATGAAATAAAATTTCATTGAAGTGAACAGATAAATTTACCACTTTACCAATCGACACTGTGTACAATTTAAAAAAATTGAAAACATTCAGCAAATAATTAATTATTTAAAATAATTTCAATTCTTAATTATGTTTACTTATTTTTAAATTTTGCGTAATCACCAAAAAAAAACGTGAATCATTTCAAAGTTCACATTTGAAACAGATCTTTGAAAATAAATAAATGAAAACTGACGGATGCGTCATTATTGTTTTCATTATTATACAATTTAGCTAATAAATTCTTTAAAACAACGCCATGCACAGGTATGTTTGCTTTCACGTCAGCTGTAATCTATTAACGAGTAGAAAAAGTAAACAGAAATGGAGAAATTAAAATTTAAAAAAAAATAAAATACAAATATAATTTTAATATGCATTTGAATTTGTTGGGATAAAAATGTTGCACAAAAGAGGAAAAACCATTTCGTCACTTGACAGTAATTGAACGAGTTTGCATAATTGAGTAGCTGATTCAATTGCATGCATACTTGATAATGACATTTAACTAATTTCAAATATAGATCCTACAATTTATTGTTGTTCGCTTTCATTAAACAAGTGATAAATAATATATATCACTTTTATTATTCATCAAGGTGAAGTTGCGTCTAATTTCTCACAAAAATTTGCATACATTCTTATGATCAGTATCTGTGATCATTTGGTGGAAATAAACGAGCAAGAAATAAAAAAATATTTTATATATGTAAATTACAAAGAAAAAAGTATTAATAATAATATTGGGGATATTTTTATTCTTGGATGCTTTGCATTTATAAGTTCAATTAATAAATTAAGCTGCGTGTAATAATGAAAATAAATTATACTTATCTGTCAAATTATTGATTTCTTCCATTTATTAAGCAATAATTGCAATGAATGAAAACCTTACAATTGCGTTGAACGTATTTATGGCAGTTTGAAGTAAATTTAATGACAACCTGCATGTTAATAGACAAACAGTGAATAAACTACAAAATGCAACTTTTGCTATTGACAACTGAAATTAATGACTAGCGGTCTGTATGCAAATTTAATATTTCAATTTATCCCATTTTTGTTTACAACAATGTTCTATTGTTTGCATTGAAAATACAATCAAAAAGTAATGAATTGTGACAAAATTAACAACTTACCATATTCAAAACGGCGCAAGTCAGTCAGTCTGTTATAATTGAGCGACCTGAAAGAGAGCGTTTTATTCATAATTTTCTCAACTTCAAATGACTAAACATTTCAATTTGCACATTTGCATTTATTGATTTCAGTTTTATTAAATAATGATAAATTCAATTATTAATCATATTAAAATTTTGCTCATTAATTGCAAACCTGAATTCAATTCAGCAGTTGCAAAAATGGCAGCTGTAGCAGTTGATGAATTTTTGCAAAATATTTAAATTTTTTTAAAACAATCAATTAAATTTGAATAATTTGGATGAAGTTAATTTTTTTTCAACTTACCTTATTTAATCAGTACAAGAATTTAGTGAATTTGTACATTTTGTTGTTTTGCAATAAAAATAGAAAGGAAAATATGTTTGATATTCAAATGTATTAGTGTGTAACATTTATAAGCTATAAGCTTTTAGTAATTTTTTGCAAATTAATGCAAAATCAATATTTCACTTTGCCAATCAAACATTAAACGCAAAAATTATTATCATTATTTACATTTCACGCTGATTCAGCATACTTTGGCAGGTGTTGAATCAATTAAAAAAAAACTAACCACATATATATACATATATATATATATATATATATATATATATGTATATGTATGTGTGTGCGTGTGTGTGTGTGTTTATATATGTATGAAACATTTTACAGTAGATAAATATACAAAATGAAGATTAAAAATTATAATTTTTGTTTATGCCTAAGTTTTGCATTTCAGTGGTCAAATTGAAAACGAATTATTATTAACAACTGGTCTCACTTTGATGATCATCTAGTAACTTCAGGTCACAACATGCGAATGGGCAAGTCCACTTGTTTATCAATGCGCTCCAGTGAAGTGAAATTCAAAAATGAGCTTATTTGACAAATGCTATAACCTGAATTTATCATTGATGAAAAGCACTTTTATTAGGGCAACATTCTCTTTAATCCTATTTCAATTGATTCATCTGAAACGTCATAACGCTAATGCAGATCCAAAAATTATTTCTGCTCAAATTTATTCAACTTACACCTGATTAAAAACCGCAAACTGATTCATAATTAGTTTGTAACTTTTTTTGTTATGGATAATATTTAAAAGAAAAAAGAAAAGCAAAACAAAAAACTTGGGCACGTACGTGTTCAATTGAACAATAATTTCAACACATATACGTATTACAACAACCTTCTTTTGAGCTTATATTTTTAATGCTTAAAATAATAAAAACTGCAATGCTCAGTGCACTTTGATTTAACTTTTTATCAAATGAAAAAATTAAGATACTTCATATAATAAAAATTTAAATTTAATAACTCGTTGTAAAATCTTTTTTTAAAATTATACCACAGATTATAGTTTAACATCAGAAAACAAATTTACCTCTAGTACAACGAGTGACAAGAATAATGCATTCGGCTTGTCCGTCTATAAAACAGTTTTAATAGAAAATCTTTTAGCCGATTAAGCTTTACATTAAAAAAAAATAATAATGACGTACATTTTAAATTATAACCTCGAAAGCGTTCAGTTTTTGTACATTACTTCATTTAATTGTTACTAATGAACACCTTATTTTATTGCAATTAATATTTGTTAGCAAATGCTGGCTTGTTTCAATCAATTTTTAAGAGCGCACTAATCAAAGCTAAAGTACAGTCCACACTAATTAGAGGCATAATTAAAAATAATCATTAGCTTATTAAATCTGCATATTAAGCTATTTCACAATCACACGAATTACTATTAAAAAGGTACTTTTAAAAACTATTACAAATTAGCATGTGCAAATATTGCAAATTGTGCAAAATTTACAAAGTATAAATCAATTATTTTAAACTTGTCTGGACAATAATAGTTTTTGAAAGATACTGACCAAAAAAGCCAGTGAAGAAGTTGCTGCTCATTTACATTGTAATTTCAAATTTTGATAATGCCGCAATTAAGCAAGTAATAATTAGTATTTCACACTGTTGTGTAAAATATTTTAAAATAATTTACTATTTGTTTTTCATTCTCCATGTACATTCATCCACATCAATAATAAAGTTTACTTAATAACAACAAATAATTTTGCCGAAAGTTTGAATGATTAAAAAACAGATAATGAATTTTAAATAATTTGGATAAAATAGTAATGAATTTTTAAATAAATAAAAAATAATGCAATGATCAGTTTATTTTTAGTAATTATTAAAGCAATTGACTTTATATTGAGTAATTTGGTTCAGTACTTACATTTGAAAAATAAACGCGTGTACAAAAAATTTAAAATGCCATTCATATAAAATTAATTAAAAATTTATAATAAAATCATCAATATAACTAGCCAATAAATGATGTAAAGCTTTTTACTGAATTTAAACCGTTTAATTTTATTGATCTTGATTATCATAAAATAACATCAATGTTCTGTAATTAAAAATTCAACAAATTTGAATTTGTTGTTGAAATTATGGTCCTTCCTTGTTTACATTCATGGATGTAGCATTAGATGTCAAGCGGTTCTGCATTAGTAATAAATTGAAAATAATAAAATGCCTTGGTTCTGGTAAGAAAATTATTTCTCGTTTTTTTAATTATTTTGTGATTTGTACTTTTTTAAATTGAATTTTCATATTGTTAATGTCATTTTTAAAGATTTCTTTCATGATATTTTTTATAAAGAAAAAAATAGCCTATTCTCGAAAAGTGTATTTCAGTTTTAGAGCTTATTAAGAAAGAGAATACTTAAATAATATCAGTTGATAATGACAATATAGTTGTAAATTTTAAAAAAAACACGAATAAATTATAATTCATTTCATATTTTTCAATGTTGATTTTTCAATTCATCATGTATTCTTTGGATAACTTTAACGGTGATCAGCTCGCTACAAAACTTACAAATTACAAAAACTTTTCTTAATACTATTTTTTTGCATAAAATTTATTTATTAAAAAAGTTATCACGAGACTTGTACAATAAATGAAAGAGCTTTTATTAAAAATTAAATATGAAAATTGAATTTTTTCAGTTGCGTTTAATTAAATTACGTAAAAGGGATAATTTAAGGTGGTTTTGGAAAAGTCTACCTCATGCAGCATTTAACATCGAAGCGATTTTTTGCCCTGAAAGCTTGCTCTCGACTGACCAAGCAAGATGTTTTTGTTAATGAAATAAAAATGCTCAAATCACTAAGGTGAATTTTGAAAGTGTGACAGTTTGAAAATATTAATATATTTTACAACTGTTTTAGTGGAAAGTGCAATATAATTCGGTTGTTGGCTGTTTCGAGAATTCGTTGCCGAATATTGCTTTTGATGGACTATTTTCCTTACGATTCTTTGTCGGTAATTGATAATTGTTTACAATTGCATGATTTAAATTTTAAAAGTAATTTTATTTTAGGAAATATTGTATAGCATGGATTTTGAAGAGATTAAAATGTACATTTACAATTTGTTAATCGCTTTGAGATATTTGCATGCAAATGGTATCATGCATAGGGATGTGAAGCCAGCGAACTTTTTGTACAATCGAAATATTCGAAAGTATCATTAATTCAGTGTTGTCTTTTTGCACACAGTTTGAGAATTGTTTTCATTTAAAAAATTAGATATGCGCTGATAGATTTTGGCTTTGCTGAACATTGCTCTGTAAAGCAGATGCCCAAATTTGCAATGGTACTATTTTATTTTCATTTGCTCATTTTATTATAATAACGTGACCGTATTTTTAACCATCGCTTTAGCCTAGCATGATGCAATGGAGCATCAGTGATCACCAGTGCAAGTGTGGCATTCAAACAGTTTGCAACCATTGTTTGAAGAAGTAGTTGTACAAATTTTGATTTGATCATTTGCAAGTGATTTTTGCTTTAAAATTGTATTTTAAGACGTACTGCTATTGCGGGTAATATGGGCACGCGTGGATATCAGTCGCTTGAGATATTAATTTCTGTACCACACTACACGCCTGCCGTGGATATCTGGGCGGCTGGAATTGTTTTCATCACTTTGTTAAGCAAGACTTATCCATTTTGGGTTCCTGAAAATGATCTTTCCGCAGTTGGCTTGATGATATCTCTGTTTGGAACCAAGAATGTGCACAATGCTCTTGCAAATTTAGGTGGGATGCGAATGCAAAAGTTGTTAGTCAAAATGAATGCCATTTTCAGGCTACAAGTTGATTTCCCAGCCGGTGTATCCTTCATTGGATTTGAGGAAAGTGTGCCAGACGATGAGCTGGCTTTCCTGCGGTAATTCCGACAACGAAGAGCAACAGCAGTTGACGGTATCCTGTGAAAAGTGCGCCCCGGCGATGCGACAGTTCCACAAGACAAAGTATTGTTGCTTTTGTCGTAATGAAGAGCTTGAGCGAAAATATCCGGCTGGATTTAGAACACTGCCTTTTGATTTGTTGAGAAAAATGTTGGACATCGATTATCAGACGAGAATCACTGCCGAAGTCGCTCTGCGTCATCGTTTCTTTGCCAGTTGACGCGCTGGTTTTATTTCAATTTTTAATATTCAATTTTCAGAACTGCTTTATAGCATTTTTGAAAGAAACATCAGGGTGATTTTGATGCTGACCTGTGTTTTATTAAATAATAAAATGCATTTTCTGTCTTTTCTCGTTTTGCGGTTTCCCAACAAGTTATATTCATTGTTGATTGTGAAATTTTCACACTTTGACAAAATTTCTAGCTCAATGAAGCCGTCCCAGCAAAAATAGCCCAAAACACTGATGATTATCATCTCCAAACTGAGGCTAGTTCACCAGTTGTGTTTTTCCCCTTGTTCCAAAACTGTCCAAAGAAAATACAAAATTAATGATTACAAACATGAAAAAGAAATTATCCAACAAAGTCACTTGTAATTTTGCATAATTTTTACCAATAAATAAGCTAATGACCGCAAAATCATCTCCATCCCCCACTCCACATACAGTAGTTGGTGTTGCCGTTTCGCTTCGTTTTTACGTGAGCGAAAGGAGATTCAACTCTATTGCAACATTTGAAAATAGACGTTCCAAATGCTTAGACTGCTCGATTAAAAATCCAAATTCCACATTTTTGACATCAATTTAGCTTTTTTAAAATTATTCTGTCATTTTACAGCTTTGATAGCAATTTTTGCCAAATTTTTTTATTTTCGCACGCGACACGTCACCAGCACTGATGATCAACTTTGGCACCGGCTTCGGGAAAATTATGCTGTTATTGCAATTTTCACTCAAATTAATATTCTGTTTCATATGATCAAAACGGCACTTTTATATTTTTCACACATCTTTAATTATAATGAACTAGGTCAATATGCAAACACACGTAAACAACATACAAATAAAACAATAGTTAGAAAAAAAATTCAACAAAATGAAATAAAAATATATAAAATTATAATATAAATTTAATTTTGTACAAAATTTATTCAATTTTGCATATTTAAGTTGAAATTCTGGAGCATAAAAAGGGGAAAACAACAAAGAATGCATGCTTGTCATTTCATACTGTACATCTCATTGTTCACTTCTGGTAGTTTGTCGATGCGAGATGGGTTCCTCTGGTCGAGCGAAAAATATCCAAAAGAAGAAAGTCACGGCTTCGCAGCCAATTAATGTGGAAAATGAAGATCGAAAAGAAGTATTACTTTTCATTTTCTTTCTTTCACTGAGCACAGTTTTCGCTGAACAAACCAACGAATGCTGAAAGCAGAGCTAATGAAAAAATGTTTATTTTCATTTTAAGAAAAATAATATGAAATCGTATAGCCGTCCGGATAATGTCGTTCAGGACAAAAATGATTCGGTGACCGAAACATTGCAGATGAACGAGAAATCCGTTTCAACTGTGGAAAGTAAAAAGTTGGTATGTTATCGTTTTCGGGCTGATGTTTTTGCTTTTTTTATACTTTTATATCTTTAATGCTTATTTTTTTAGGTCCAAAACAACCCAAAGGCTGATAAATCAGCTAGAAAAAAAAGTTGCAGCAAGAGCACTACCACCGTCTCATCCGACTCTGATGGTAATTGAATGCATTGAGTTAAACAGTAAATAAATAATACTCGTTAAACGTGTTTTTGTTTAAGGTGATGAGCAATTCGTTCCAGCGAAAGGAGCGGAAAAGGTAAATTCTTGAATTTAATCTTCATTTCCAAGGGAAGATGTAAATAATGTTTGCATCTGTTGTTAGTCAACACATGCTAAAGGTTCCGCAAAAAAACAAAAGAAGTCGAAAAATCGAAAGAAGAAAGCACAGAAAAAGAAAGTTGCGTCGAAAAAGTCGCCGCAGAAGATGCTTGAGAATGATGAAGATATTGATAAGATACTCGAAGAATTCAGAGAAATGGAAGTTGCGCCGAGAGAGCCGCCGAAGTTGAATCTGTTGAAGCTGTTGACGGTGCAGTACCGCAATTTACAGCCTGAGAACGAGTATGATCGCAAAAGAGGGATTGTACGCAAAGATAGGATGCCAAGGGCAGCTGGCCGCATGGTGATTGCAAAGCCGACATGGCCAGCTTTAAAATCTGCAGGTTTGCTATTTGGTATTCTTACCTTTTCAGGATTAAATGCTTTATGACTTACGTTTTAAAATGCCCTTTTTGTAAAGTATATATTTTTTATTCTTGTTGTTGCTTTTGTATTGAAAATTGTGAGTTTTTCAAACAACATCTTTTAGGCATAAGAATGCAGCGCTACAACTGCGCTTTAGATCCAGAACTCTTGTACTTTACTTTTGAATATGATGATCAGTACCGAATTTTTGAGCATAATCTCGAGCTGGTTTCCGTTCCATCTCCGGCTTGGATATTTGTAAGTTTTATTACAGAATGAAATATTTTTAATGATAAAAAGTTGTTTCTTCTTATAGCGCATGCTGGCTCGTGCACCGTATCACGTTCCAACTTTGATACATGGATGTGAATGCGTAGCTGCGGCAGGACAGTATGAAAGGGCACAAGAATTAATCGGTACGTATGTCTACTTTTATTACTGTTGTTGATATTCAAGTTTTATTTGCTTTTCGTAATCTTGATTGTTTAATTTGTTGTATGGAAGTGCAGTTTTGAACAGTTGTCAATACAATAATTGCACGTTGTTTGTTTTAGTGAAAGCCTATTGTAAATTTTTTTTTTTTTATTTAAACCAGTGTTTCAGTGTGATGTTGATTGTTGATTTAATTTTGTCTCATTTAGAACGTGCCATTTATGCATATGAATCGGCTCAACATTGCATGTTTAATGTGATTTCTGGAAAGTGTCGTTTGTTATACTCTATTCCAAATAACAGGCGAGCACTTGTTTTTCTATTTGAAAATTTGCATTTTTTAATAGCAGTTTTTTATAGAGGTTTCTTTGTTGTACTTATGAAGCAGTTGTTTTTCTGTATGCGTCAAGAATTCTTCCGCACTGCTCTAGAATATGCTAAAGTTATATACAAGTTAGTTTTTATTTTGAGGACGACTAGCGTTGATTTTTGGTTATTGGTGATAATTTTCTTTAGTTTGAATCCTGAAGAAGATCCGATGGCTGCAGTGTTAGTCTTAGACTATTTGCTTTTGGTTAACAGAGAGTATGAAACGTTTGTTAAGTTTTACACTGCAAAAGAAAAAGTAAGTTGTTTGCGCGTAAAATCTGAAAAAGCATATCAGTCGAATTGTATGTAAATCATAAATAAATGTATTTACGAAATTTCAGGCGGTATCATTGCCAGCGTTGCCAAATATGTCTTATTCAATTGCATTGGCACGATTTTTTATCGCTAAGAAATCTGGCTTGCAAGAAGATTATGATGCTGCGGACAAAGCTGTAAGAATTATCATTTATTATTAGTAAATGACAAGCAAAACAAATTGATTTTGTTTTTGAAGCTGTTGGAAGCGATGGTGAGATTTCCAACACTGTTACCAGCCTTATTCAGTACGTTGAATTTGGATTATGAACCAGCCGACTATTTCAACAGTTGGTGTTACAATAAATTTTTTCGAGAGTATGTGTGTTATGGTACTTTGCAAAGTACGGTTATTACACTTTTTAAACGTTTTGCTGTTTAGGGATAAGAGCAGTTTGACGCTTCTGTACAATTTGTACATGAGTCGAATGGCTTTTGTGTGGAAGGAGAGGGGAGTCGCCGTATGGGTTGAGAGAATTTGTCGTCAATTTGGGCAGTACATGACAGAAGCTGACAGTGATTTTTCTAAGCAAATGGCAGAGTACACGATTATGTAAGCAGTGTTTGTTTGTGTTGAGTGTATGGAAAGAAAGATGAAGGGAAAAAGTGTAATAGCTGTTTTTAGACGAAATCGTTGTTATTACGGAGTTCCATCAAATGTATTGCGTCATCTTTACTTGATGGATTGCCGCCATTTTCTGTCTGGCACGGAGGAGATGAAAAAATTTGGTATTGTGAATCCATGCGATCCATTTCCACCACCGAAAAAGGTTATCAACATGTTCAACCGCGGCGCTGCGCCAGCTGTGCAAATTCTTGCTCCGGTATTTCAAATGATAAGCAAAAAATTTTGTTATCTTTTAATTTTGATTAATTTAGACGACCAGCTTCGCTATGGACATGTTGGGGAATGTTGTATTTCGTCCGTATGAAGCGTTGCGAGCACTGATTTCACGCCTGATTGGGGAGAATCGTCAGAATAACCAATGAAAGTTTGTTCGAATGGCATTTCGTAAAGAAGCAGAAGTTAATGAATGAATAATATACAATTTTGGAACTTTTTGGAGGTGTGAAACTGATCGCTGGCAAAAATAAAATTATTCAAAGTAAAATGTATCGTGTTGTTATTGCAAAATATGATTTTATCACGTTAATTTTTCGCGTTTTCACGATCACGTTTTTTCTTTCTTTTTTAATACAACAATGCACGCGCATGAATTTGTATCAGTTATCAATCGATTCAATAAAGTGACAAGTTATTGGAGTTGAGGAGGTTTTATTTTAAAAAAGAAAAATTCATATTCGAATTTTTATTATTGTTTATTTTGCTTTTTTGAATTCAGTTAAACATTTGCAAAAATGCGGAAGGGTCAAATCTGTAAAATCCAACCAGCTATGCTAGTTATGAAAAAAAAAAAACTTTTCACATTCATCCGCACTTTCATATTGAATGATTTTTTTCTTTTCCATAATTGGCATGCACCATTATTGCGTTTGATCATCCACCCAAATATTAAACTTTGTTTCCTTCTTATCAAACAAGTGGCTTCTTGAATGAGTTAATTTTGTTGTTGAAAAATTCCAGATGTTGTATGGTCTTTTTTTTTTTTTTAATAATCGACGATATGCTTGTACTTTCATATACAAAGAAATGATTTTCTTTAGCATTGTTGAGGAGCTATCATCACTTCGGCACTTTATTTCTCAGATAATCACATCAAAATTATTTGAAATTTCACAGAATAAAATTTATGTGAATGAATGAATGAATGACTCATTGACTGATTGAATGGATCAGGTAACAAGAGCAACAGTTTTCACAAGGAAACAGCCACGCCATGCGGTACACTGTGCCAAGCGGATGCATTAGTGTACCACTATTTTGGAAAGTATATTCCAACAAAAATTGAAGGTTTGAAAATGTAACAAAATATTCTTTTCTATAATGTGTACATTAAGCAGATTGTTCTCAAGTTTTGTAGTTAAATGAAGTTTGGTTCAGTCAACAGTAATACGGTACGCAGGTCAGTGCGTTGCGTCATGTAAAAAGGTACAGTGCTGATCACAACATTCACAACCAATGAAAATCGTCCACGCCGAAATTTTTCGGTGATTCCAAAAAAAAAGAACCTGCAGCTCAAATTAATGGACACAGTCCGTTACGGTAAAACTTTTTTGAAAAATTTATATTTTGTGAATCGGAAAAATGCTTAACATTTTTTAGCAAAAATAATGCTAAATATTTAGCTCATGGTTCATGGTTAAATGTATAAATCAGAAATAAAAACATTTATGATATTTAATTTTTTTAATTTAGAATCTAAATAGTGTTGTATTTTACTGAATTTAATTTAATTTTATTTTATTTTATGTTTGATATTCAGAAGTATAATAAAATATGAAATATTGAAAAATGTTTAAAATCTTAAATATACTGTATTTCAAAATTTGAACATTCTGAAATATTAGATAAAAAAACAACTGCTATTCAAAATATTAAGCGAAATTGTGATTTTTCAACTTTTATCATCAAATTAATCACTCATCAGCATAGTTATTATTAATAACTAAAGTGATACAAAATAATGATCATTGAAAAAAAATTGAATTTAATTGAATTTAATTATTTTAAATAACTATTTTTTAAATAATTTAAAAATAATTTTGATATATTTACTGATAAAATTTGAAATGAAATCTGTTATATTGTATCTTTATTCTGATTGGTTAGAAATTGATGTTCAGGAAAATTATTAAAAAAATTTTTACGGTGAAACTGATCAGATGGTATTTTTTAGTGTAGTCCTGTGCACTTGAGTTGAGCGGTCGGTTCAGTGTGGAGCTGTTCAGTTCTGATCTTCAATCTGCTTGGCGTTGTTGAATCGGAAAACACGATGCTTCCCTCATTTTTTGATTCTATACAATACACCTGTCGTTACTGCCCAACTCGATGTGGAGATTTGATCACCTTTATGGTAAGAATGTTGATTTAAAATTTTTCAAACTTAATAATTGTTAATGTATTTTCATATTTATTTATTTAAAGTAATTTTTATAATTTTCTCGATATACACCGTCGACACATTGAAGTGAAATCATATGTGAAAATAATTTTAGAACCACATGTCTGTTCATCAAGGAATGCGACCATTCGTTTGTAATCACTGTGGAAATTCTTATGCTGACGCTGGTGAGAAAGAAGAGCATGTGAAAACGCACCATGGTGCCGAAGTTTTGAAGTCTTCTTCGTTGCTGGAATCGTCTGATGTGAAACGATTAGTTGAAGAGCCACCAGAGCAAGAGGGTAAAGAGGACAGTGATTCAGAACAACCTGAAAGCGTGGTAAACAGTCAAACTATTAGAAGAAATGTAAAAAGTTGTATATGAAAATTTTAATTCTTGACTTAGGCATATAAAATTTTTTTGAAAAATGTGATGTTGAAGAGGATGATGAATCTTACACTGTCCGGTCCAACAATGCAAATGCCACTCAAGCAGCCAACAAGTACAAGGTAAAGAGCACTTTTATTTTTGATTATACTGTATCATATACAACTGATAATGTGATAATTTTTCAGTAACGAGCCATTGTTGAAATTGGGCGCAAAAGGTGATGGAAATTCAAAAACTCAATTAAATGACGTTGTTGGAAAGTGAGTTGGCTTTACGATTGAAACGACAAATTTAATTTAATTTAATTTAGATCCGAAACCCAACTGATTCAAGGGAATGGATTGGGTGCCACTGAGAAAACTTACAGTAACCTTTAAATTGAATTTCTTCATTTAATCAAATATTCATTCTAATATGAATTTCATTGTTAGAACGGGACCATCCAATTGCTAACAAGCGGCAAGTTGAACAGTTTCCAGTGATTCCCATTAGACGAATTGACGGGACAAATATATATTCAAGGTATAATGCATATACATTTATATTTTCAATTCAGAAAATACTATCAGACAGTTGTAAAATTTTGAACTTTTCTAAAAAAAAATATTATACACTACACGTTGCATTCTGTTTGAACAATTTCAGCATCGCAGTTGACAAAACAGTCATCAGAAACCGTTGGAAAAAACCTGCTAATGGCAAAGCGAAGGATCCGAATCCCCTTCCAGCTATTCGATTGGCTGTTCGAAAGCATAAAGCTAAGAAGGAACTTGATTATGAGTCTTTAACTATGGAGCTGCGATTTCGAAAAGCTCAATTTTCGATGAAAAACCGTTTTAAAAGAGAGAAAAAAGATCAGGATCAACAATAGAATGATTTCTATGATGTTGATATGCCTCATGTTGTAGTAGATATTTAGCTTATTGAAGTATTTATTATTAATTAAATTTGGTGACTTGAACTGTTTATTGTTTGTATGCATTTCAATTTGTTATATCACTTCTGGTGTGTAAAATTACATGCCCTAAGTTGAGACACTGTCTCAAAATGATCTAAGCGCACAGAGACAAATATTTCTACCGTAAATGCAGCTAATGACAAAGTGAATACCATCAATGGGTGGAGGATACAACCACTGTAATTTAAGCAGTCCACAATTATTTGTTACGTTTATTACAAAATGAAAACTAAATTCCACTTAACTGTTTTTTACAATCCATCGTTTCTTTCAATTATGAGGGTGCTTTTGAAATTTTTCGAATTTAATCACAGTTGATGAATGTAGGTCAACCACTAAAACGGCTAATTCGAGTGCTTGAACGTGGAAAATCGCGCTTTTTCGAACGGTGAAACAGTTCTGGAAACTGAGAATCGACTTTCTGAGAAAGTTTGGTTCAATGGGATGCCGAATGGAACCTGAACACACGGTGCAATACCACCTGTTCAAGTGATTTCAGCAGTTGGCCACTGTGCACATAAAGGGCAGTTTTTGAATAAATAGAACATATGAACAGTTAGTAATAGCTGTTGAACAAAATGACTATTCATTTCAATTGAAGCTGTAGAAGAATGAATTACGTTTGTCTTAAAATGTGGTTGTTACAATTTGATCACTAATTTACACAAATAAATACATATATAATTGGCGATATTCAGTTTCCCCAATGATGATGAACCGTTTGAAAAGTGTTCACCACTGTTATGCTCTGTGAGCCGTTGATTGTGTGATCCGTACCGGTGGTTGTCAATGATCACGTTTATTTTACTCTACAGTGACATCCACGCCATTATAGCACTGTCGAAACTCATTCCGGGAGCGTTCAGGCGTTCCCTTCAGGCTTTTGTAAGAGCTGATTAAATGGAAAATGATCAGAAAAGCTATGAGTAATGAAAATTTTGATTAATAAAGCCAGGTAAAAAGTTTTGTGCATGTTAAAGGTACATAAATTTAAATTAGTTAGTTGCATCGCAACTCTCCAAAAATGGAACAGAGGAAATCAGAGACTTGTAGACTGTAAAATCCTATACTCATAACACAAATATAATACAGATTTATCATTTTAAAGCATTTTAATTTATTATTTATTTAATTTATTTGATTTGAAGAATGCTGTAAAAAATTTTTCAAAAATCAAGAACAATTGTTTTTAGAGTGAACAACATTTTTTATTAAATAAAATAAAAATTTAATTATAAAAATTAATAAACTAATTTTTTGTGCATATTTATTGAATTTTATGATTTTATTTTATCACAAATTATCTGCATTAAAATGTCATTATGGTGTCATTTAATCGACAATATCTCTCAACATGTGTACCATTAGAAACATTGTGGGCAAGGTTTGGCATATTATATAATTGTTTATGACATTTAAATAATTTTTTAAAAAGTATTACAAAAAGTATCAAATGTTAAATATGGTTACTCGGTTAAAACGACATCAAAAACAAACCAGACTATCAAAACAATGTACTTCGATATATATATAAGTGTTAAAATTAATTTCTTTAATTTATTTTAAAGATCTGTTTGAGAAAACTCATCTCCATAAAATATCTGAAGAAGTCAATTAAAATTAACTGCATATCTACTATATTACTGTATCAAATTTTAAGTAAATTAAAATGCATCAAATTCTGGTGAACTGAGATAATAAAACTCTATTTTTAGATAAAAAAACTATTTTTAAATGTTTTTATTTTTAGAATAAAATTTTTAAACAATGTTTCTTACATAAAAATTGCTATTCATAATTAGGTTTTACAGTAACCAAATTTCAGCTTGAGTGTATATTACTGTAAACCGTCATAGCAGTAGGCTTCCGAGATAAAAATTTATTTATTGTTATTTTGAATTCAAATATGGATTCAAATGAAGAAGATGAAGTAATTGTAATAGATGATGACGAAAGTACAAGCAAACAATCTGTTTGCGAAGTTTCTGAAACGTCTGATCTTCCGTGCTATTCACCTTTGGAAACCAATGAACCTATTGAAGATTTTCGGCATTTGTGTACTTTTCTGATACGTAAATCAGGTGAGGAAAATAATCAGAAAGTGGTCAATTGAAAAATGAAATTCTTTTCTCCTACAGAGGGCACGCTGTTATAATTAACAGCCGAGTAATTTGCATGAATCAATACACGTATCTAGTTTGCATGACAAAAGTTTCTATAGTCGACCTTCAACATTTGCTTATTTGAAAACCGCCAAAAATATAAATCTTATCTTTAAACCTTAGTGTGCATGCATGCTGTGGATCTGCGGGTTGAATGCAAGGTTGATTCCGCTTATTGAGGTTGTCTGTATTGCTTGTAGGTATTTTAGAAGTTATTTGGCAGGAAAATGGAAATTTTTACATTTGAATGAAATTATTTTACGATAATGAATGGGATGTTGCATGTATTTGATATCACTTTTATGAACAAATTTTAGAAATGAGTTGTAAAGGAAATATTTAATGAAATGAAAAAAATCTGAACAATGAATTAATATAATTTTATTTTTAAATTTTTAGATTGTGCGAAATTTTATTTCAACATGGACCGCTACACTTCTAAACATATCAAACAGAAGCAAAAACTTGTTGTTATTGGATTTGATAGAAGTGTTTCTGCTTATGCACTGTGGGCTATCTTTCACAAATTTGGAACAGTGCTCTACATTACACACAAAGGTTCCTACGCGATAATTGCATTCAGTAATGGTGAAGAAGCTTTGACGGCACGAATGTATTCTCATGGTTTGAATGTCAATGATTGCGTCATTTCGGTGTTTTCTTATGGTGCGGTTCAATTAGAAGATCGTCGAACAATACGCTTCTTTTCACCAGCAGATATATTTAATCCATCCGAAGATATGTAAACTGTGTTTTATGAAATTTTATTATCAGCTTATGTATGTGTAAAGCAACGGTGAAATAATCATGAACAGAAGATTTCAGTATTTGCATTAAAGCATCAAATCTGATATTAAAAGAAAAGATAAGATAAGTGAACCAGTTTTGCTTCTCTCTCTCTGATTTACCAAAAGCAATGCGTTGCTGTCAAACTATGCAAAAATAAAAAATGAACTTTTAAGCAACTTTTTTATATGTAAAATGAATTTTGATAAAAAGACGTTGAACAACAGATTAAATACAGTAAGAGACAGATCGAATTGATAGAAAATTGAAACTTATGTAATTTAAAATATTACTTTGCTCATTTGAATTCAGTTGAACTAGATAGATGTGCATGATCCGCAAACTTTCGTATTTATTTTGAATTGATGTGAATTTTGTAATTTCTTGAACATAATAATAATAATAATAAGCGTCGTTTTATTTATTTAGCAAAAATAAAATAAAAAAAAATAGTGAAAAAATTCACAAAAAGCGAACAATCAATTAAGCATTTAAAATTTCAAATTCTTCATCACTTTCGCAGCGATAGTCCAAAACGGAAAACTCTAAATAAATACCGATTTATGAATAAAGTTAAATTTCAATAACAAAAACATATTTGATTGCATAATTCACCAGATATTTTGTTGCACACTTCGCCAACGTAAGGCATGAAAGGTGGCCAAGTAGGCGGACGCTGTGGTAAAACTTCAAACAGAGGATTCGGGTACTTCTGCAAAACCTGCAATAATTGAACATACAAAAATACTGCATAAACATCTGAAATTGCCGACCAATCAGACCTGCTTGGCAAAAATACAAAAATCATCAAACTCGGCTTCGGTATTGATGTAAAAAGCGATTGCCAATGATGGATCAATGTCGGAAAAGGAGATGTCCAAAATGAATGCCGAATGATAAGACGAATCGTCAAACAAATCCATGCTGACGTCCAGGTCGACAAATGTCTGACACCAGTGTGGATCCAAATAAACCAAACGGTCCTTATAAGCGCCGATAAAATAAAGGGCGTGGTTCGGTTTTCCGCCAATCATGCCGATGTTGTATTTGCAAGCGAAGAATTCCTAATCGTCGGAAGAAATAATTGCAATTCATATGTTGAAAGACAAAAATTATTCAAAATTTGACCACATTCACCTTCAACGCCGGGATGTAACAGGGATTCAATTCGCTCAAACCGAGACGCATTGGCAAAATTAAAAGAAGCGGTTTCCAAGACGACGACAGAGTTTCTTCCACCTTTTTATTACTGTCTTTTTTCGCATCTTCAAACCAATCTGCAACAAGTTCCGACGGCTCCTCTTGTAACAGACGTTTCCTAAGAGCGTCAAAGACTTCTTTGGAGCAAAGCTTTTTCACATCTTCTTGAACAATCACATTATCCATGGCCACGTGAACGGCCAACGACGACCAATCGTCGTAAATGGCAAGCTTTTTAATAACATGAGCAATTGTGCTTGGGCCAAACCATTTGCCAATTTCCTTGCCCTCAGATTCACCCATCTTAGCTGCAAAAATTTTCCATCACACAAGAATACAAATCAACATGTCATTCAAATGAACAATATACCGATCATGTGAATTGAGTAAAGCTCGTTCTTCTTATCTTGAAACATACGCAATATCCTTACATATGCTTCATCCCTACACGACGGACTCCACTGCCATTCTGAAGTGATGTTTTTTAGTTTCAAAATTATGCCAACTGAAAATTAAAATCACATCCCAAATACGCACCTCTACCTAAATGACGACAAATCAAAGCTTGCGCAAGAAGCATCTGCCCACATCGCAGCATGCAACCCCACCCAGCATCAGAAATCGGTCCAGTTCCACCTACATATAAAAATATTACCTCATTTCATAACGTAAAAATTCGTTTCAATAATTACACAACTTCTAATTTTAAAAATCAAAATAAACGCATTTTATGCAGTAATAGATTTTTTGGATGCTTCTTCAATTTCTGCTGTTTTCTCAAATTTAAAAGCCAATTACATATAACAACTGCACTAATTAAAAATACAGTGGAAAAATTTTCCTGTCCAATACAAAACCCACTTACCGATTGGAGAAAAACTTTTACGATAGGTAAACCACATTCTGCTGCGAATTTCTTTTTTAATGTCATCGAAATCTACAAAAAATAAAAGTCCTTCATTAAAACAAAACTCTTTGATTTTTGCAGTCATATATATAACATATGTTGTACCTTCAGTTTGCCAAACCCGACCAACAATCCACACTTCCCCGCCTGATCTAAACAAATCACGCTCTTCCATCTCCACAAAACAGCGTTCAAAATTTATATTCGATAAATCAAGCATACTTTGTTGCAGTGTTTCCATGAAATCAAATTCTGAAAGTAAACTTCTTTAAATACGGCAATACCATATACTTCAAGTAAAAAAACTTTTACACAAATTTAATACAACAGTATTCAAAACAAAACAAGAATAATTAATGTTATTTTAAACTAACTATTAACCAGGGTCAATGATCGAAGAAATTGATGAAAAAAAAAGCTTTCTGTAAAATTCCATAGCTCACGTAAAACGTTTCCTGAAATTAAGTAAAAGCAACAAGCAAAACTAAGCAATAATGGGAAAAAACTTATTGATTTTTATTAAAATAAAATAAAATCAAAACTAAAAATATCATACTTGTCGTCAGCTTATCATGGTACCTGGAGGTGCAACCAGATGATGCCGGCAGTGAAACTTTTGTACAGTAATCTCATACTATACGGTAATTTTTGAATATAAAGTTTAAACTGAAATTGCTAATGCACAGTCAAACTCACAATAAAAACTTTATTTTTTATATAATTGATATAACAGTAAATAGCCTTTATACTGTGTCAATAAAAAGAAATTTTAAACTATTATCTACAATATATTACGTGTTTTAGCATGTTTTTTAAAATACTGCATTTCATAAGTGCTTTGCAAACTTCAAATATGCTTTGCACGTGCAAAATGAAAGAATTCCAATTATCCATTTGGCTTAATTTATATCTTTTAAATGAATAATTTAGAAAAATAAATGCGCCAATTGCATGCAACACGCAGCAGTTTTTTAAATGAAACATTGCAAACCATTTAGTTGAGAAAAAATTATTTTTATTTTTTATGAACAATTAATAAAATGCAAATGATCATTAGCAGATGTGAATGATAGACCATCGTCAGTTCGGATGACTATGTTTCCTTCTCATGGCAGTAAAAAGATTGCAAGGCTATTAAAACAAGCAATAACACTGGAATATTCATGTTCGACGGCAGTGGTAAACTTTGGATGATTTTGAATTAGCATGACTTTGAAAATGCAACCTAAATCTGAAAAAAATAATTTACAATTTTAAAATTGGCACTTTATATATGTAGATTATTGTTTTTTTAAAGTAGATTACTTATGAAAAATTCAGTATTTTGAAGTCAATATTCAGAAATTAATGATTTGCAAATGCTTATTAACTTATTAGAATTAACAGCATTTTTCAATTATTCAGTCATCAATCATTTGTAAACATTATTAATCATTTTCCATAATCAAAGGAGGAAAACACAGATAATATGCAAAATTATGATACTCACTTCTAAACACATTTCATTATTCTAATCAATCTTTAATTACATTAAGCAGTGATTGTAATAAATTCATCCGAATTGTCGTCCCTATCTGCTGAGTTAGCAAAATTGCGTTTCTGCTTGGAACTTTCCATTAATTTACGAATCCACGACGAAACAGTACTCAATAAAAAGCAAATGAAGAAGATACAAAATCCAACAAGCAGAAAACCGAAAGCTCCAACAAGAATTGAAATAATCTCGCCAAGCAGTGTAGTGTTCATGGAAAAAAGCCGATGGTCATTTATTTATCCAAACGGAAAACTAGCCACAACTTCGTCACGGCAACAAACTTCACAACTGCCGCTATCCATTGCTTCTTTGAGGATAAATTAGCTTGCTTGCAACGGTTGTTAGAAAACAACAGCTGCGTTAGAAATTGAAGGTGAAATTCAGTGTTGACCAAATCAGCAATTAATGCATTTAATGGTGCTTTATATTTTCAAAAATTAATATTTAGATTAATTTTCAACGTTTTCAAAATGTGAAATTTTCTCTTGAAGCTTTATATTTTTTGTAAGCTTTTGTGCAAAAATCTGGTTTTGCAATTTGATAATAGCAATATGATATAATATATAATAGTCGAATGGAATATTTCTTTTTGTACATTTTAATGTATTATTCGCAGTGAATAGCAGTTTGTTGAGTTAATACAATTTGAATTTTCAGTATTTGCTAACTTTAATTTTTTTATTCTTTGCTATTTATTGCTGACTGAAAAATGAAATGAGAAAGAAAAAGCAATTTTTCAACGCATATAAATAATGCATGTGTTTGTGGGAAAATATAAAAATATGCTCTAATTTTTAATTTTAAATACATAAATTAATTTAATTTAAACAATTACCATTAAATTTGAACCCTTTTTAAATGCAAATTGATTCATATGATAATGATAAAACTTGCAAATCATATTGTATACTGTATAGTTGCACCGACAGTTGTTTGTGAAAAGTATTTTTGGTTATTTTACTGATATCTTTTTGCAGTTTGCTTTTCAATTACAGAAACTGAAAACATGGAGGAAGTTCCAGTTTATACGGGCGATGTTCCACCTAATGGGAAACTTATTCGTTATCCGACATCTTTTTTCACTCCTGGCCAAGAATTTCGCCGGTACGAATAATTTTGTGACTTTGAAAAATATAGTTAGGAAAAATATGACTTTTCAATATTGTTTTTCATTCATTTCAGCAGGGCTGTGTGAATGGTTTTGAATTTTCTTAAATTTGCTCATGGTTAAGTGTGATTTTATTTTTACTGAAATTGCATTGCATTGCAGGTTTTTTCGCACCAGTGTGCGTCACTTTGATCTTTGGCCCATGGTTGGCGTGATCAGCGGTTTTGTTGCTGGTACCATTTTCATTGTTACTTACAATTTGACAAAGTTTGAAGTCTGGGTAGATCGGTCGAAGAAGATTCCGCCGTGGGATTGGAGTCGTACTCGTGATCATTACATGAGTTTGCCGACGCGTCTGATGAAGAAGCAGTATTTGTATGACAATTTCAATAAATGCGGAGGGCAGATTCTGAAGCTCGAAGATGAACTTTTGGAATTGCGAGAGAAATATCTAGCCGAGCATTCGAAATGATTTGAATGACTACTCGGTTGCACTGATTTGCATAACGCAGTAAACATATTTCGCATTTAATTACTTTTAATGTTGATTTAAGCATGTTCCGCATAAAGATTAGGTTGATGAAAAATAAAATGATATGGGTTTTCAAATTGTTTTCATTGTATAATACTACAAAAGTTATTTTGATTTAAATTTCAAAATCAACGAGTGAAATTTCTAATTGCCATTACAGGATAAGAATTTTTTTTTCATTTTTTGTATCTGTTGATTTTTCAGTTATAAAAATTTGATAATATTTGATTTATATTTTTTGTTATATTTAATACAGTGTACATTTTGATAATTTTTTTTTTTGATAATATTTTAATAAAAAATACAGTTGTTCAATTGAAGTCGGTAAGTACAATCGTTGTGCTCTTTTAAATAAATGTTTAATGTGAATAAAAAATATTTACGCGAAAGTATTTTTATTGAACTCATTCAATGTATATAATTTAGATTGCATCAGTTAAAAAAAAATTGTTAAAGTATCAGTGAAAAGATGCGATATAATTCACGTGATCAGTTGGATGAAGTTTTTGGAAAATTTCCATCACAAGTGGTGAATGGTTATAGATGATGATTTGCACAAATTTTCCTCCTCCGCCTGTTGTTCAAATTTGACCATCAGACGCCGCTTGTTTAAACGTGAAGCATTTGTTGAACGATTGTCGTCCGTGGTGGAGAAAAGTTCAAGGCAGCTGTCAGTAATCCCACGCTGGTGAAGTTGTGTGATGTCGCCGCGACTTCCGTCCTACGTTTGATCAGTGAAATTTAAAAAATAAAAAAATGCATTTTTTTAAAAATTTTCTTGACAAAAAACAAACAAATAAACAAAAAAAAACAATTGTCGCTTTTGCTGAATGAAGAACGCTGAATGAATGTGGGAATAGTTGGAAAATTGGGATGCAATGATTGCAGCAGTTGGTCCACGTCTGCAGCAAATTTCACTGACAGACTGTCGTTTAATGTTGAAATATGAAAAATTGCATTTGACAAATTTTCAACCAGGCCAAGAAGAGCTTATCGTTCACTAGTGGAGAGCTGAGAAGCTCAGAAAATGGGGGGAAGAAAACTCTACATCCGTCACTTGCACAGCTTGCCCGTTGTTGGAGTGGAAAGATTGTTCTGCATACGTTGTTCCAAGCAAAAGCGCCAACTGGCGCTTTTCCTTTTCATTATAACCTTGTTGATTACCGGTTGCAATTTTTGCCATCTGCAACATGTCAAATATCATTAAATATTGAACAACAAAAGTTGAACACTCGTCTTGTAGCCGATCAATTCACAAACAAAAAATTCCAATCATTTTTATTCATATTTCTCTTTTGCCAAAGAAATAACTGGTGGCAAATATCGTTAATTTTCATAATTGTTTGTTTTCATTCTGTATTACTGTAACTTTTTCTATTGTCAAATTCTTTAAATTATTTTACAATTTTTGTAAATTATAAAAAAAGAAAATAAATTAATTTTTTTTAATTTATATTTTATTTTTAAAAAAATCGATAATAATCAGTGTTTGTTGTAATATTCATATCACAACGACAACAGAATAAGATGACAAGTATGAAGAAATTACAAAAGAGAAAAACAGGGTCAAGTTCTACCGGAAAAGTGACACGTGCGCATTGGTCGACGGTCGCGTGTCAGCCGGTCGCTTGACCACATGAAACATAACAGCGAAATTGCACAACAACAATTTTATTATAAAATGAATAACAATATTAATAATTTGAAAAGTGAAATTTATTGAACAATTTTTTTTCTCTGACATCAACAGGTCGTAGATATGCAGTATGATTATCAGTAGTAATGATGATGATAGTTAGTATAAATAGTTACAGTGACCGGCACGCGTTACCGACAGATGTCGTCTTCACATGACCTTGGTACGGTCGCGTGGGCGTCCCGCCGACGCGTTGCAAGGTTTTGCTTAATCTTCATTGTGCAGTTGACCGTGGGAACGCCGACGCCAATTGGTCAACCAATAATCAGAAGAAGCAGAAAATTGTTGGAACAGAGCAGTTGAGTGTGTCAGTGAGTGAGCGGTCCGGGGCAGATACGCGAACGCGTGCCGACGGCCCCTTCTGCCAGTTGTACTCGCAACGCCGGTCGCCACAGGTCGCATGGACCGCAAGCTGAAGAAGCCACTGATGGAAAAGCGACGCCGCGCGCGTATCAACCATTGTCTGACCGAATTGAAAAGCATCCTGATGGCGGCGGACCCCAAGGCTGACCAAAATACCGCCGGACAGAGCAAAGTGGAAAAGGCGGACATATTGGAAATGACCGTCCAATTGTTGAAGCAACGCATACTGGTTGGCGGTGGTGAAAAAGCCGAAGGCTTCATCGACGGTTACACAACATGCGCCAACAACGCGGCTTTGTTCTTGACCAACGTTGCTGAACCCAATGCCGGACCACTGTTGGCCGCCGGCTTGATGACTCATCTCAGCCGAATGCTCGAAGAACGACTGCGAAATCAGACCACACCCACGATGCTATCCCCGTCGACGACGGCAACACCGCCGACGCCCGTCTCACCTGCCTCCAATGACAAAGACAAGCGACAGTTCGACTCTACCACGCCTTACCTCTGGAGACCCTGGTGATTGATTTAAAATACGGTTCTTACACTCTTTTTGGATGTATTTTTTTTTCTGAAATTACTCTCTTGGTCTGTCTATTTTGCAAGTCATGTGCCTTGGTTTATTAGTTCTGTTCATCATACTTTATTTGTTTGCGACTTTTTTTCTACACTTTACTCGCTGTGATGTTCTTAGAAGAATGAAAAAATAAATAATACAATACGTTCTTATTTTTGTTAATTTATTCGCTGTTTGTTCATTTTAATTTTTCTATTTCAAATTGTAAACCTATTTCTACAACAAATGTGATCACTATTATCAAAAACAAATCGATAACTATAAAAATAATAAAACTGCCGAAACTGGTTCATTTAAGCTGGAAAAATGTCATAAAACAATCCAGTTCAAATTTGCATTACACGACAGCCTAATTTTGATATCAACTTGATCATCATTAAGCTATTTTCACATTTGTGTGAAAAATAAAGTTTTATTCTGAATGAATGTTTAAAAAAACTTTTGTTATAAAAAAATACTTTTTTAATTTTATTTTTAAAAATATAAATATCTCTATTTATTGTTTTAAATTGAACAATTAGCAAACAATATAAACAACGTTGCATACAGTACAGGTGTTTATTGTTGAAAACAAAGAAACTGATTGTTCTGTTAAACAAAGAATATTCAACAACTTGTACAATTGTGTTACAAATTGACAATTGCGCAACGTTTTGCAACTGACAAACTACAATGATGAATTTATTTTTAGCTAAAGTAATTTTCTATCGAAAAATATATCATTTTAATTTATTGTGTTTTGTTGCATTTCGTTTAAATTTCAAATTTTTCCAACCAAAATATATATATTTTTTTTTTAATTGAATATTGTATTGTGTGAATATTGATATGAATTTTGAAATGTCAACGGAAATCGGTTCCCATGATACGTGAATTTGTTTTTTCAGCAACATGTTGAAACGTTGAAAAGCAACGATACACAATTGACTTTTTGTTTGCTCAAATTCTTGATTTTTCAAGCTTGACAAATTGTTTAATGTAGCAAATGCCGTTCATGTGAAATGATCTGCAAAAATGAAAAGTGTTCTACAAAGATCCAATCTTTCCAGTGCAACGCTTGCTAGTTTTCATTAAGCCCGTTGAAAAATTCATAACTTGCAATTTTTCCAATAATGAAACTTTGACGATGGGAAAAAAATTTCGCTGCTAAACAATGTAAGCAACAGTTTGTTCAACATGGTTGAACATTCATTTGTAGAATATTTTGTTTTCTAAAACTGCACGACAATTTCCATGATAATGCACATTATTAAATTGTAAAAAAGAAGATGGTTTTGTTTGGCGGTCAGAAATAAATTCAGCAACTCGTTTCGGATTTTCATGCAAATGTGATTGAATTTTAGCCAAAATTTCTCGATGAAAAAATTCACTCCTCTTCTCTGCATACTGATGCATTTCCGTAGCATTTCACTAGCACAACTACACTGTGGTTTCGAATTTTAATATTAAAATATTTAATCGCTTGGCACTGTTTATTTTGAACTGCTGGGAATTTTATTTATTTTGAAGCGACTCTTTTTCTTTTAACGAAAACGCTTGACCACTGCTTATGAACCTCGTTGAAACGATTTCAACGAAGCTCTGCTCAGGCGTATCAGTTGGCCTGCGGCTTTTTCATTTCTAATATAAAACTGATTACAATATTTATTAAATTATCACTCAAATGGTTAAAAAAATTTTTTCAAAATAATTTTTCAATTTAAATTGCATTTTAAATCTGATCGACTTGCCAAACATGGTGTACAAAAAGTTATGCAATCCTTGTTAATTGTTGCAAACAAAGTTTTATTACTGTAAAATTATTGTTACAATGTGAAAATTTGTCAATTACGGTAAACAGTCATACAGTTGAACAGTTTTTGCAATAAATTTAAATATAAAAATAATTTTTTTTTGGAAAAAATTTACTTTACTTTTCTTAGCATTATAATGTCAATTAAAGTATTTTTTAAGAGGAAAATAATAGTCCATAAAATTTGTTACAAAAAAAATTATTAAAAAATAAAAATATTATAAATTTATTTTATAATTATAAAATAAGAAATAAAAAATGGATCTGTTTACTGGAAAATGAAATATTTTTGCTGTCGTCATTGTAAAAGAAAAAACATGTTGACAATTTAATGACAAGCAGGTTCTGAACAGCTGGTTGCGTCAGTCGTGTGATCACTTGTACTTGTGAAAGCGTTGTTGATTGGACTTGTGCGTGTATTTTTTGCTGCTTTGATCATGGGTGTGCTTCCGTTTAAAAATGCCAGCGCAATCATCAACATGGAGATGTCGTAAAGCTTTTTTTAATTTACTTTGTTTGTTCTTTGTTATTTTCTGACCGACATGTGTTGTTTGAATGTTCAAGATTGCTCCAACTGCAAGAACAGATCTCTGGGTTGGTGGATACTATCCCTGATTTGCCGAGCCCTGTTGAATCGGCTCGTCGACGTCGAATTCGTCGCCGGACTCGTAATCATGATATGCGGAATGCGAGGGCTCGCTTTGAAGAAGAAATAAACGAGTTGAAGAACACCCGACACCGGCTGAACTCCCGACGCATGCGTCGTTATGAGAACAGTTTGCTGATCTTATTGGTTTCATTTTTTTTTGAGATGATTGTTCAACTTGAAACCGTTTATAGCGCGCATGTTGCTCAGCTTGTTCCCCCAGGACGACATCTGCTTCGATGTCTGCTTTGAAAATTTGGCAGAGTACCAGTCGGTGTTCTCACAGCTTTTCACCGACCCGGAGAAGATGAATGTAAGCGCTGTTTGCTTATGACGCTATTATTTAGCAAAGTTTTCTTTGACCAGTTGCTTGTTTTTGCAAGGAATTATGGTTTTAAGGGAATCTTGTGAGCTGGCATTTAACAAACAATTTTACACGTAACTGGTCACGTTAATTTTGTTTTGTTTTTTTAAAATTTACTTGCGATTTTTATTTATTTATATATGTTTCTGTAATGTTCAGTTCTCATACACAACAGTTTCTTATTGTGCTTTCAGCTGTGGAATAACTTTGTGGAAATGTCGGAAGAAGAACAAGCTGCCATTTTGGGTGAGAAATGTGAAGGCAGAAAAAGATGGGAAAACTGCTGGAATCGAAACAATAATTCGAAAGAAATAGCAAAAACAGAAAAAAAATTGAATGATGCAATTGGTTCAGTTGTTTGCAGACAGTGAATGCATAGGAAAAAAATATAATAATTCTATTTATTTAGATTCTCAGGACGAACGTTATGCAAACGTGGATTCCCGAATGAAGGCAGCTTTAGGCGTTGGTGATCTGTATGCGGTAATTGTTTTTCTTTGTTTACTTTTAGTTTGTCGTTCTTCAACTACCGTATGAAATTTAAGTTACTGTATTATTTTGATTCAAAGGTATATATATGTTTTTTGCGAAGTCATTGTAATTGTATTGGAACACAGTTTGATTGTTTATGTTTCATGACATAATTGACATTATTGGGTAAGTTGAAATTTTCAGGACCAACTCGAAGCGTTTGAACATGAACTGACCGAACATTTTACGAAATTGCCAAAAGTGAAATGTGTGAAATGGGTAAAGCTGAACTCTGATCGGATGCTACTTCACGCAGCTTCGCAGTGGTTGTTCTTGAAGTCTCAAAGTGATTATGATTCATATAATTATGAAACTCATGCATTATTAGATTTCAGACTTTTGGGAAACAGTGATTTTGTCCTTCTTTTCTCTAATCTAATTTTTCGTGTAAAACATTTCACATTTAAATCAGCATATTTTAGATGCGTGCATATGTTGGAAACTGGAGAGTGAAATGAAATGCTTCAGACAGATGAGCATAATTGCGCATGGTTTAAGCAAGCTGGTCGCTTAGTTATTAAGCGACTCTGGGTTAGCGTCCCAGGGGTGGCTTGTGGTTAAGCATTTTAATATTTAAATGGCGGGAAAGTCCGCTAAGGTTTACTCAGCCTGCTAATCTTTGTGGAAGTTAGTAAAATGAGTACCACCTGCGTTGGTGGGCTTTGCGCAGTGCGAACATTGCAATTAAAAACAATGGGTTTCTAATTGAAAATAATACGACGACGAATGTTTGCAATTTTGACGTCCTCATAAAAAAAGCAGAATAAATTCCACGACAATTATTTACCATTTCTGTGTATAATGTGTTTATAATTTGTTTAGGCCGTAATAAAGCTGGAAAGCGCATAACTACGGTGACGAACCCACGCCATGATTTTGTAGCACCCAAGATAACGCTCGCTGCTTATTTGAAAGAAAAGAATAAATGTTGAGCATTGATGCAGCTACTGCTCTTGAAATTTTTAAAATGTTTGGTGTAGGTGGTGGTGGTGGTGATGGTGGTGATTTTGTTTCTTTTTTATTTTTGAATTTAACAATGCACCATTTATTACGTATTATTTTTCAACTCACTTGATTGTTAGCTTGATGCAGCAGTCCAGTGAGAGTACTGTTATTATTGAGTAGGATGTATTGGAATGGTAAAATGTTTTGCACGGTTTCAATCAGTTTTGCTTCGGTAGCTGATATGAGTTTATTAAATTATTTGAATAATAAAGTGTTCATGAAATAATTTTTTGACAACTTTTAAATATTGTGGGTAAATTTTTTTTTAATGTAAAAAAGTTTTATTAAAAAAAACATTAAGTCAATAGTCACAATTTCAAGTTCCAATGTTACATGAATTCTACAAAAGTGTTCTACTTTTTGTAAAAATAATTTTGAATGAAATTAATTAAAAAAATTTTATTATATAATAAAGTGAATTTTGTTTAAATAAAAAAATTTTTAATTTGATATTAAAAATTTTTTGAAACTAATTTTGAAATACAAACAATTCAAATTAAGATGATTTTCAGGTGAATGAGAATAAAGACCGTACTGTGGAATGAATGGAGGAAAAGTTCGGCGCCACAATTTGTGAAAAATCAATGGACTAACAAGAGAAAGTGATGAAGTGTTGAAATATTTAAAAAAGTGAATAAAGAGAAAATGTAAAATTCAAAAAAATTACAAAAAAGAAGAAAAAGCAGAATAATGTGAAACTTGTTTTTTTTTTGAACAAGCAGCTTGAATATTTGAATTTGAAGTGGATTGTTTGCTGATGTGAGGAAAATTGAAAATAGCAGCAAAAATGAGAAAAGGACAAGAATGTAAATTGTGGTCAGTGAGGTGCATCATTTTTCAAAGAGTGGAAAAAGCTGTTTGACTGTCGACTTTGGCATGACGGTTGTTGGCCGTATTGAAAAGCGGCTAGCTGAGATCCGTCAATGGCGGCTGTCATGGCAGAGGAGGAGGAGGAGAAGTAGAAGGAGTGGCATGATTGTCCGGCATCTGATGCTAATTTTGAATTTGTGAACAGCTGCTACTGCTTTTGCTGTTGTTGCTGCTGTTGTTGCTTCCGCCGTTGTTCGTCGAAAGCATGGCCCTGCCCGCCCATTCGTTCAAAAATCACCATGTCAGCTTTGCGGTCGACGTTGTCAACTAATCAATTTTGAACTTTCACATCCAATTTTTTGTGGATGATTGCTTGTGTTTCTTTTTCAACTTGTTCCTTCTTTTTGTAAAAAAGACGAAAAACAACCTTTACAGTATCGATTTTTGAATAATTATCTGGAAAGAATGGCAAAATATTTTTCCACTTTTCAAAATCCTCTTTCATCAAACAGAAGAACACTCAGAGCCAGGCTTCACTAGATGAAGAAATTATGGACGACCAGGACCGTTTGGAGTGTGCCCGTTGTGGATGTGCGGTTTGGGGAAATGACAGCACCACGGCGAACTTGGTCAACGATCAAAATTGGTAATTAGTTTAACTTTTATTTTTACGTTTTCACTTTTCCTCTTCAAAAATATCTCGTATAATAACCGTGCAGAAGTTGAGGATTTCTGAAAATCGATTTCACACGTTTCTAACAGACATAGCTGGCTGGCTAGCTAGCTTGCTTGCTTGATGTTTGGGAGTTTTTTCGGTCAATTTGTCGATGGGAATTGAGCAACTCTCAAACTAATCAGTCACTTGCGCCACCGGGCCGCTTTGTGTTCGGCATTTCTCTGAAGGGAAAAAATAATATAAGCAGTCTGACTTTGATTTCGAGTTGGACAGGCGTGTTTAATATTCAATATCCCCGCCCTTCTTGGCCGGGCAAATGAACACTGTGCCCCCGCATGTGCCACCGCCCCACTTGCTTCCATCTCGAATTTGTTTTTTGTTCAAATTTGAAAAGCAAAAGAATTCACCACTCAAGCTGAAAAGTTTTATTCAAATTTGTAAACGTGTCAAAATTGACAATTTCACATAATCGATGTTGACAATCAAATTATGCGTTAGAATGATAAACGCTTTACAAAAAAAAGAAATATTTTTAAAAAAAATGAATCATATCCAAAGTTGGAATTTTTCCCATCTGCACTTTTCAACTGTTAGCGCTGTTTATACTGTAGTTGATCGGATTTGTCGTGCAAATTGAAATTGTTGCTGTTTTGATTGAAAAATTAATTTGCATAGAAATTATCGTGATGGTGTGCAAAATAAGTGGGAAAATTTTTGATCGTCGGATTTTGAATCGAAAACAAACAACCACGTAAACAAATTTTCAAATTCAAACCAACGCATGCGTGAAAATAGTATTTGCTGACGTCGTGTTTACCATTTGATATATTGCCAACAGTTGGCGATATGAACATTTTCGAAAATTGAAGTGAAGCTTGTGCAGAAAGAAGAAGAAGAAGAAGAAGTATAGTTGAATGGCAAAGCACGGAGAATATTCATTTGGTGCAAGATCAATTCATTATTGAAATTCATTTTGCATATTATTGTCAAAGCAAAAAAAAATTGATAATATTTTTCCAATTCCATATCATCAGTGTTCAATTATGGCAAATTGATAGTTGGATTTTTCAGTTTTGAAAACGTTCAAAAGTTGAAAATTAAGTGAAAAATATATAATTGCAATTCTGAAAATGTCTCGGTGTCAGTTTATCACTCTTGCATGTACAAAAAATGTCCACTTTATTGCCTTCTTATTACTAATTGAAATGTTATATTTATTTGCATAGTTCTGCTACAGTACGTTTGCTTTAATTGGCATAATGGCTTGGAGATTATTTATCATATAGTCCTCTTTCCTTATCAAAAAGATCATTCATGCCCTTAATGCTTTGAAGCATGAAATTGATAAAGTAGTTGGGACATATCATTTCATTTCATTTCATTTCGCTTAATATTAAGCGCTTTGATTGTGTGATTGATCAATGGAGAAAAGTTGATCAATGTGAGAAAAAAATCAAATAACCCTTTTACGAAATCAGTTGATCTGTACGGCAATTTTCATAATAGGGAGTGTTGTTATCGGCAGCAGGAGCAAATTGGAAAAAGAATTTCAAATCTCAATTAAAATAATAATAATAATAATAATGCAATAAGATATTTATTAAAGTAAAAAAAAAGTAGAATTGCGCTGTGAATTGAATGATTGTTCTTTGTACATTGACCACTGCTTTGAATAAAAGATGAATTCCTCTTGGTGAAAAGAAATTTGAATAATCTTTTCACGCTTTTCAATTGATTCGAATTTCAATTTTTTTTACCTTGGCGTTTTTCGTTGTTCTTTAAATGTTCTTCTCAAATTATCAGGTGTACTGTAATTTTTACAATTTGACACACACGCACAAAAAACAAGCAAAAAAATTTTATCATGACGGAAGTGGTAAAAGGTGTAATGAAATGTTTTTTTCTCATTTCAAAATTTAAGCATAAGGTGAAGACGAAGAAAAAGAAAAGAATTTGAGATTAATTTTCAGATGAATAGCAGATGTTTTATAACGCAGATGTAAATGCTCATTTTCTCTGCGTTTGCTTTGTGTTTCTTCATATGAAAAGAAGTTATTTCGAAAATATTGTTTTTTTTTTGATATTTTGCTTCTTCTTGTTCTTCACATACGACCAGTTGTTCTCGGTGCCAGTGTATGAGTTTTCTGATTTATTTTCTCAATAATAATATATATACATATATACATGCATGTTTTTCATCACCGTTTCTTCATTTTGTTTTGTTATATTCCGCTTTGAAAAAGAAAGAATTATGATTTCTATTTTTTGTTGATCAAAGCATCAATTCGATGCCGCATGCTGCTCAAGCTCAGCTTAGTATTATTAGCATTATTATTATTGTTGTTGTTGGCGTTGTTGCCGTTATTGACTGACTGACCAGCGGTGGAGTATGCTTCATGCGTGCACAAGTGACACTTTGGAATGGATTCAACTTCGCAAAAAGAACCTCAAACCACTGGCAAAGCCAGTTCAATCACAAAAGTCAGTTCTTTTTCTTTCTTTTTTTCAATAATTATATTCACATATATATATATATTTGTTGAAATAATTCATTGATTTCATTCATTTCATCAATTATTATTTACAAGAACTTTAATGTCAATTGTCGGCTGATTATACACAGATATGTATATAACATTAATTATTATATTGGTCATTTTTCACTTGTTGAATATGAACAATGGAAAATATTAATTTATTGATTGTGTATAGTGCAATTTGAATTTGTTTGAAAGATAAAAATTGAATTTACATTCTCAATCAACTGATCAGATATGGGTAGGTATTTGTTTGTTTGTTGAATTTTATTGATTGATAACGGTTGAAGAATTAATTTTTTGAAATTTTCAAAATTACACTTTACACGATGAAGAAGATGATGATGAAGAGGAAGAGGAGGAGAAGGAGGAGGATGTTTTCGTTTGTGCGAAATTCATTCATGCAAAAAATGTACAAATGAAAACATCTTATTGTATTTCAAGCAACAGACAATACTGGACAGAGTCATCAGGGTGAATTATATTGTTGAGCGAGTTTTGCTTTGTAGATGACGTTGAAAACTGCTCTCGCGTCAGTTGCTTTAGTTAGCCGGTTGCAAGCTGGGCCGCTAATTATTGCTAATTGCTGGTACTATTGCAAATGCAATTTCATATCCAAATTTGACCACTACAGTGAGTTTGTAATAATTTGAAAGAATGAACTGAATAATCCACCTTGTAAAAGTAGCAGAAGGTGAAAATCGGATTGCACCGCGTTAATAATTTGTCATTGCATTTGATATTATTGGAAATTGTATTATTACAAAGCTAAAATTGTATCCAACTAAGCTAAAGTTATTTTATTTTATCACTTTATGCAACAACACTTTTGAACAACATTGTTAATTCAATTTACAAAATTGACATAATTGAATTATTATTTTCTGTTGTTGTGCAACATGATAAATTGAAATATTGTAACATGTTCTGTTACAGTAAGGCAATATGATTAATTTTGAACAATTTGTAAAAGTTATTAAATTCGTTTGGTTTCATGAAACAATTATTTTAAAAAAAAAAGAGAGAGAGAGAGAGAGAGAATAGGTTGATCATGGAAGTGAACAACGAATAAAAGTGGTCCAATGTTGTGGTGAATAGTCGTCGAGCTTAGTTTTCGTGCTGGTCGGCTATTTCGTCCCTGATATTGACCAACAATTATTATGCCAGCGTTTAGGCATATTTTCTCCATTATCCATCTACCAGTCGACTGGCAGTGGAATTAATGGTGGTGAAGCGTTGGAAACAAAAGTTTTTCTTCAGAGAGCGCCTCGATCGCTGCTAAATTTAATTTCCAATTGAACCACGCCACCACACTTTTACCTCCTTACATCGCCAAGTTCGTCGGCGTGGTGTTTTCGCATTCAGTCACAGTGGGAAGCATTAATTCGAAATTTTGCTAGTGTAAAAGTAAAATTTTCAACTCTGAGAGAAAATTATTATTTATTTATTTATTTATTTCTTGCTTTGACAGCAGGCAAGCTGTGTTGTTTATTGCTCTTTTCTCTTTTTTTTGCCATATTATTCATCTGTTTGTTCTTTTCTGCCAATGCCATGCGCGATGCATCATTATGAATAAGCAGAAACTGACAAAATGACGACAAAAAGGGGAAAATGGTTCCATTTGAACAACTGTTAATCTAACGTGTCATGGTGATATTTTGGAGCAAGCTTGCAGTGATGTTCAAATTTTTGGATCCTTCCCCGACGGCCCGGTACGACGCGGTGAAAAATCGTTCCGTCTCGTAAGCAACATCTTGCATGCTTTTTTCACGCATTTTCCATTGTTGGTTAAACTGTTGTTTTTAAAATTAATTCACTTCAATAACTAGATATTTGCATAAATGCACTAATCTACATTTTAATAGATAAAATGAACAGTGAGAATGTCAGATTGGTTGATCATTTTACAAGTGATCCTGTTTTCCGTTAAGAAATTGAACTTCCCCCTAATTAAGAAAGCTCAGTTTTCTTTTTTGATTAATTAATTAAAAGTAGTCGATAATGTTGAAAAGCGTGTCCGTTTCTGCAATGCATTGGGTTCATGCAATCGACAATTCCGTTGTCCATGAACCAACATTGTCCACCTGCCCCTCTACTTCCCCCTCAAGAAGGGTAGCAAAGCAAAAATGATCAAATCAAACAATGAACGCTAGTTTTGGATGGAAAGTTCTTTTTTTTGGATTATCTGTTGAAATTAATTTTTTTTTCAAACGACAAATTTCAAATTTAATAATTGATATTCATTAAAGTAGACGCGCAATTGTGCATGCATGAAAACACGTGAAATTGCTTCAATTTGTTGTGTAAAAATTTAATTATGCATTTGAAATTTATTTATAGCTTTACTTTTGACGATGTTGTTGAAAGCATTTTAATAACTAATAGACAATTTTGTGCATCTAGAATATACGTGTATAATTATTATCCAGTTTCATTATTAATTGAAAATATTGATTTCACTTAAATAACAGTAATTAATTTGTAAAAGTTGACAATGTTATTGAAAAGACAAGATATTTTTAATATGGAAATTAAAATTCATTTTTTTGTTATTCAACTACTTTTTTTTAAAATAAATTGATTGATTAATTTTTTTATATTCACTATTTTGAGCAGTGATGTGACAAATTTTGATGTTCTTAAATTTGCATTTTAAGCATATTATAAATTTTTTGAATAAGCAACTTTCACTTGTTTGTATTACAAAATTTGATTTGATTTGATTTGAAAATGTACTTTTTCACAGTTGGTCGAGTTGAATTAATTCCATTCTACATTAATTACGCTGGTGCTGCTGTTTTCGGATAATTTAAAAAAAAGATGGCAGTCTGTCGAATTGTTATTATACGAATACAAATTTGCAATTCCAAAGGTGTGGCAACGTTGAAAAGAAAAAGAAAGAATTTAAAAAATCTACTTGAACATCATTTGCAGACATGTTGTCGGCTGGTGATGTAGGCAATTTTTCCTCTTTGTTCAAGGTCTGATTTTATTGCTTTCCAAAACTTGGATCTGTAATCAGCCAAGTTGGATTGGTTCCATATTGGAATTTGATGGAATTTTGATTCGCGCGGATGAGCAGCATCTTTTCATAAAGTTATCTGGCGCGTAGATTAATTTCGAGCCAATGCACACCAGGATGGTTTGTCAGCATCAAGCATGCGGCGGCGGTGGTGGCGGGGAAACAGAGCTTCGAAGGGGAAAAAATTTTTTTCAAACAAGCTTGCCGTGCGCGTTTGTTTGCAAAATGGGAAAATCAATGTTCTCCTCAACCGATCAACTGAATGACTAAGACTTGAATGTGAGACAATTGCTGTGGTCACTTGTTTTAATTAATTTGAATAAGCTTCTCTTCCGGTGGTGTATCCGTTTATGCTAAAGCTGATGAAGAGGAAAAAAAAGAATAGCTTTTTCATCTTCTACACAAAAAATTGAATCTTTCTCACAGCTAACTTTACTTCCTTTATCACAACTCTGGCCAGATGGCCTTACTATTATTTTTTCTTATATTTTATTTATGGCTTCCCCATTGCATCCATCTATATATCAATTGCACCAGCTGTTGTTGATAAAAATCCTACCACGTGCACTGCTGCTGCTTCAATACTTTTAGTATAACTTTTTAAAAAAAAAAAAAAATATATATATATTCATTCACTTTATGCTTTCTTTTTCTTTTTATCTCATTACACTTACTACTCATAAACATCTCAACTTTTTTTCTTTTTGCTTTGAAGTTTTTGAACATTATATGCACTTTTGTTTAAAGTATACTTTTACACCACTGAGAATTATGCCAGTGGTAATTTATTTCAAACTTCATCTCACAAGCAAGCAGGCTGTTTTAGTTTGTTCAGTTATTTCAACAACTCATTAACTCATTCCTCATGTTTTTTTTCATATTTAATTAAAACAAACTCTTTAATTAATTATAAATTTATTTTCCATTAATAAAGTTTATTATTATATGCATAAAATATGGAAAAGTTTATTTATTTAAAAAAAATTTTTTTTAACAATTACCTCTTCTTATAATTGATATGCGGTAATTCTACGACGGTAATGCAAACATTACATGTCGTAAAATTTGCTAAAATTATGAAATTTCCAATTTTTAATTTTAATATTCCTGATACTTTCTAATGTTAAAATCTATTTACAATTGTTATTGTTAAATGATCAAGATTTTTTTTACTTTAGTATCAAGCCAAACTTAAACTTGAAAATCATTTACACTGATGATTATGAACAAAGAAAGTATTCTTTTCACATCATTATATTTGTGAATTATTGCATAATTTCAAAATTGAAACTTCATTTTCATAGTCTAATATAATTGTTTATAACCTTTTTCTTGTATAATAATTAATTTTAATTATTTAAATAAACATTTAGGTGTACGACTGTAGTTGGACATTCAGATAGGAGCAAAGGTGATAGTTTTTGCTTGGATTATGTGGATTCTGATCATGTGAACCGTCACAAATCAGAACCTCCGTTTGGTACGCGAAGTCCAGTCTGTGATGAAGATAATTCACAACTGATAACCATCAATATCAGCGGGATGCGCTTTCAAACTGCAAAATCTACTTTGCTTCGCTATCCAGAAACGCTTCTCGGAAATGTAGAAAAACGCAGACCTTATTATAACAGTGAACTTCGGGAATATTTTTTTGACCGTCATCGATCAAGTTTTGAAGCGATACTTTATTTTTATCAAAGCGGTGGTCATCTGAAACGGCCGGATTATATACCAGTGGATGTGTTTGTGAGAGAGTTGCGATTTTTTGAAATTGGTGATTCTGTGATTGAAAAATTCTGGGAACAAGAAGGCTATCGAAAGCAAGAGGTACCGTTAATGCCCAAGCACATGCTTCAGCGTCGCATTTGGCAAATAACTGAACATCCGGACTCGTCGTTGCTAGCTAGAATATTTGCATTCTTTTCTGTTTTTGTAATTGTACTTAGCACGTTGAGTTTCTGCCTGGAAACACTTCCTGAATTGAGGCACGCGGGAAATGGAACCATCCCAGATGGTTTGGATGCAGATCCGAGTCGACTGGATTCGATGAATCCGTTCTTCTTGATCGAAGTGGTCTGTATCACTTGGTTCACTATTGAATTTCTGCTTCGCATCTGCTCATGTCCATCCAAGTTGCAGTTTTGTAAAAGCTTTTTAAACGTGATTGACTTTATTGCCATTCTGCCATTTTTCATAAATTTAGCTCTTTCCAACGAAAGTGCGTCATCGATGTCATTTGCAGTGCTGAGGGTGCTGCGTTTGGTGCGCGTTTTTCGAATCTTTAAACTCAGTCGACATTCAAGAGGATTGCAAATTTTGGGCCGCACCTTTCGAGCCAGTCTGCAAGAACTGTGCTTGCTTATCTTTTTTCTCTGCATTGGTTTGGTGCTTTTTTCGAGCGCAATCTATTTCGCCGAATCTGGTACCAAAGATTCGAAATTCACTAGCATCCCGGCTGCGTTCTGGTACGTTGTAGTGACGATGACCACAGTTGGATACGGCGATTTGGTCCCAGTTGCGCCAGCAGGAAAATTTGTCGGTTCCTTGTGCGCAATTGTTGGTGTTCTTGTACTTGCCTTACCGGTGCCGGTGATTGTAGCCAATTTCAAACACTATTACAGACTTGAAACGAGATTAGCTTGCATGATGAACTCGTTGGAAAGTGATGATGATGCGCCAGACTGTGTGAACATTAGCCAATCGTCAGATCTTTGAATATTTTTATTTCTTTCCCCCATCTCATCTGTGATCACACGCTCAATATTGCACACATTGATCTTTCGGTCAGCGTTTGAAATATAAAAGGATATTTTTTATATTTCAATAAAAGGTGCTCCTGAAAATTTTTATTGTTTTATTTTCATCCATAATTTTTTAAATTAAATCTTCAAAGTTTGGAGAAGAACAACGAATCACACCGCCACTAGCGTCTACTCTGTACTTGATTTTCACTATTTCTGAGGACAGAAATTACAGTACGAGGAAAAAAGATTCGTCGTTTGTATTTTTCTGTTTATCCGCCATGTTAATTGTCCGTTATTTTTAATAATCGCCTTGCATTTTTTTTTCTCATCCTGAATTTTTGTCAAACGTGAAGAAAGGCACAAAGTTGCAACTGGCCAACTCGAAGGTGACGTAAGCCCAGCAAAAGTAAAAGATAATTGAGTAAGTCGTAGAAAAAGTTGTTTTTTTTAAAATTATTATATCCTGTTTTGTTTCAATGCATAATTTTCCATAAGTGAATGCATTTATTTAAACTGTAAATCAAAACCAACTCTACAATTGATGATGACATTAATAATTAAGCATTGTTACAAGTTTAATAATGTAATTAGTGGGCAACATGTATTTGCATTATTATTGTTATGAAATGAATCAGTGATATGTTTTCAATTTTGAAGACATGAAGTAAGAAACTGTATTTTTTGCCATTTAAAATGAGTAAAATTAATTAACTTTTGAATAAACATTAAATATGATTTCATTATGAAATAGGATGATGATGCTTTGTAAAAATGAATCAGATTTGTTTCATTCGAGTAGAATAATATTGAAAGAGTGGTTAGCCATTTTGTCAGTTCAGTTCCAATTAAGTGCTCAGTTTCATCAGGGTGCTTTCGACCAGTTGAAGATCATCTGAAAGGAACAAAACAAAAAATAGCGAAACATAAAGTATAACAATGAGAATTTACTTCGAACATCATGAACGACGTGGTTCAAAATTTCAGTGTTATCCAAAATTTGAATTCTTTGCGTGTATGGATCATATCTGATGTTAAAAGGGCGAGAAATGGCCGATGCCCATTTTCTAAAATTGAAAATACTTTAAAAATGAAAAAAATAATTTTTACAAAATCAACAATCACATGAGCTGTTCTTTTGCATTTTCAAACGACTGCGCTAAAAAATATTTCGGTTGGTAAGATGTGATGGGATATTCAGTGGTAGCTGTTATTTCTGGATTAAATGGATGAACTTCAGGTTCGTCAGTCAAGCAGTACTAAAATAAATTGAATGGAATATTGTTGACATTTGTGTGAATAAAAATGGAACCTGCAATTCCCCAAATGAAGACAGTAATCCTGCTCCGTATGCTTTTCGTTTGCCTTCTTGTTCGCAGAGTCCAAATTCCACTGTGAACCAGTACAACTGTTGAATGAAAATTCAGAACTGTACAAGGGGCAGTTTGTGGAGTGAAGAATAAAAAAAAAGAATTCACCGTGGCCAGCTTTTGAATAACTTCGTCCGGAGCGCCAAGACTGCTCAGACCGATCTCTTGTGAAAATTGTGCAAAATTTGGATCAGCAAAAAGTGGTACATGGCCGAGAAGTTCATGACAGACATCTCTGAAATTTGTTGTCAAATATGGAAATTAATTTGAAGGGAAAAAGAGAAATAATAAAATTTATAAACGTCAATTACGGTTCAGGGGTATATTTTGGTGCAGATGAATGGCGAATGTACTGCGTGGTATGAAACACTCGGAATGCCAGACCGGCTAAGAAATCACGTGAACTCAACAAACCAGCTACAGGTCTGACGGTGAAGCCTGTGCATTCTTGAAAATTGCAAAAAACAAAATGCAAGAAGAAGAAGAAGCTACACAGTAAAAAGACAAAATAATATTTATTTTCTCAAGAGTACCTTTCAAAAAATCTGAAACATCTTGCAATTGGGGAATGCTTTTTTCACTGTAGCCGCAGTTTTGTTCGAGCAATGGGAATATGTGATTGAATTCACGACATGCATGCGTTGGATAAAGCTTTTTCAGTTCTTTGTAAATTACACCCCAAGTCTCGGTTTCTTCTTTCGTATATTCAATCCTCGGTATAGGCTGACCGCTGTGAGATTATTTCGTGAAAAGGAAATTCCATTTCTTTTTCAAAATATACTATCAAATGCTTACTGTCGATAATTGTGAGCAATATCTGCAAATAGTTGCCTTCGCTTGCGGTACACTTCATCTTTGAAACCCTGTAAGTTACAGTTGAACGTATATACTTCTTTTTTTGGGGGATCATTAATAAAATGAATTTTCCTCTTTTTCTCACCGGATGATCAGCGTCCAATTCAGATCCATACGTGAGAACACGATCAGCAAACAAATCTAGATCTTTTATTTTTTTTGGAAACCACGGCACCACATCTATGATTATATTACTGTTATTAGTATTGATTACTTGTAAATAAGAAATCATGGCACCGTTGCATTCGTGTATTGGACCAAATGTCTGAATTGTCACGTTCTCGGCCATATCTTGCAAAGTTTTGAACACCGATTTCACTTGTTTATCCATCGCGTTGCACTCAATCAAAAATTCATAACATCCAGCATGGCTTCTCGATGGACGACTTTCAATGTGAACAATGTTTATTCCATGGGCCTGTGATGTTGCAAATCAATTAATAAATAAGCAAATCAGCCAATTATCTCCCCTACCTCGAACACTTTCAACGATGCTATCAGTTCGCTGATACGCTCTTTCAATGTGAATAATAAATAAAATTTACCAGTCTTATCTTCGGGCACGTCCAAATAGGTGTTCATTCGGTATCGCTAATGGTAAACACAATTTATTTGAACATGATTTTCAATTATGCAACGTGTAAAATTAATGCAAAGCACAAAGTAATAAATAAAAAGAACTTCAAATTGCAACTAATACTACACTTTCTTACTGTAGTATTTTTGTTTAAAGTTTTCCTTTGATTATTGTTTTTGTTTTTTTTAATGAAAATCTTTGATACAATAGTTGATGATGATGATTGCAAAGATAATAAATCTGTGCTTACACTTTTTACTGATGGTTGTTTATCAGAATCGAAAACTTCTGAACGACTTGAATCCATGCTTTGACGACACTGTAATGTTGTGCAACTGAAATGAAAAATCACCAAAGAAATAATACGCTGCCTGCTTGCTCACAATATACGTATATCTGCATATATACATACATACATATATATATATAGGCAGTAATAAGCGGTCAGATGGAGCTTGTTTAACCGGACCAGTTTGTGAAATAAGTATTGGTAACCTCTTGAGTAAGATTGTGTAATTTTTTTGACAGTTCAATTTCATTTCAAACAAAATTTCAATTTATTAACCACCTTATCGTTGAATTCAATCGTTCGTTCAACTGAACGACAAAGCAAATTGCTCCTTTTTGCTTTTCTACGTTTATTTTTCAACAAATACAATATAAAAATTGGAATTTTAAAACGGAGAAACTTCAATTATTATAAAATGCCATCACATATCTGTATAACAAACATCATTATAAACAACTTGCAATTTTTTTGTATAATTGTGCGTGAGATAAAATTATAATTTCAATCAATTGTCCAATCAATTGCATCTTTGCCGTATTCTTTCAGTGCTTCGTTGGTTTTCGAAAAACATCTGCAACCGAAAAAGCGACCCTGCGAAAGCGGTGACGGATGGGCAGTTTTGATGATTGTGTGCTTTTTGCTGTCGACCAAGCGTTCCTTCTTGTGCGCGAATGCACCCCAAAGCAGGAATACCACACCGAAACAGTGATCGCTTACGGTTTTGATGGCAAAGTCAGTGAAATCTTGCCAACCGAATGCGGCGTGCGAATTCGCCTTGTGGCATCTGAAAATTCAATCCTGCAAATTTCACTCTCGACAACTGTTGAGTTGAGAAGGTGTGGCTCACTCGACTGTCAACGATGCGTTGAGCAACAGAACTCCCTGCTTCGCCCAGGCGGTCAGACAACCGTGGGATGGGATTTTGAAGCTGGGAATATCATCCGCCAGTTCTTTGAATATATTTTTCAACGAAGGCGGCGGAGTCACACCACGCGGAACCGAAAATGACAAACCGTGAGCCTGAAGAGAAACAAAACAAGCACAATCATTCTTTGCAAGATACGAATTCAAAATGCATACTTGTCCATAATTGTGATATGGATCTTGGCCCAAAATCACAGCTTTGACACTTTTCAGAGGGGTTAAGTTGAATGCATTGAAGATCAAATGCTTCGGTGGAAATACCACAGTCTGCGGCTTTTGCCAAATTTCGTTCAAACGATTCTCGAGATCTCTGAAGTAAGATTTTGAAAATTCAGAACCAAGTCGACGTTTCCAACTAGGATCCAGCAGAAGATCTTCAAGTTTGCAGTCAGAGGCGTTGCCAACTAGAACCGGTGAACTTTTCCTCTCTGGTGAAGCACTTTTTTCGCATTTGTTCGAAAAGAAAGAATCCAAACGCAACTGCTTTTGCGGCGGAGGAGAAACTGAAATTCAAGAGACAAAAAAAATACGCAAAAAGTACAGACCACATTTTTTGATCGATGTGAGCAAAAATAAAAAAAGACTAAAAGCTGTTCTGAACATTGAAGAAATTTGGTGCGATTTCAAATCAACGTCATCAGGCTAAACCCGTCTGAAGCACGTTGAAAACTGGCTAATTGGAGAACAAACAAGTCGAAAGAAAAACACGATCTATATACAATATAAATGACAGCAAAACGGAAGAAACAAACAACACAGTAAAATAGTTTGTTACAATTGAAAATTAAGCATCGCTTACGCATGTTGATTTTGCTTGAAGTGTTCTTTTCTTTCGCCAGTGTAAAAAAATAACGTTGCCGCTGAAAATTTGAAAACAATCTTATGCTTGGCATTATTGTTGAACAGCACACTGTATAATCAAGTTCAATTGTGCATCAAGCGCCAAAGTGTCGGATAAATTTCGATCGGTTTTTTCTAATTTATACATATAAATTAATATTTTTTAATGTTTTGAAATCAATGAGATAATTTCAACAGGAATATTAAGAAAGTGAACTAAAAAATATATTTAGTAATCAAGAACAAACTGTGAAGTAAAACTAAAATTATAATGTTTAAAATATAATATGATATAATAATTAAAAATTAAATGGAAGTTAAAACACTATAAACAGTTACTGTAAATTAGTTTAATATTGAAATTGTTTTGCAAACAATATTACAGTAATTTGAAATATACTGTAGCATATTGTAAATATCAATAGGATGTTGTTGTATGAAAAACATGTGTCTGTGCTGAAAATGGTGCTATGTTTGATAAATATAAAATGAAATTGTATTCAAAACATTGACATTAACATGAAACATGTACCTTTGTCGAAGTACAAATTGTAAATTCCAATCTTTCAAATACTGTTTTCAGTTTAATAAATAGATAAAAAAAATTATGAATTCAAATTTTTTATTTAAATTTAATTAAATTTTTGAAATATAAAATGAACAATGAGCAACAGTTCAATTTCTCATAACCAAGAACAGCTTATTGGTTATAAGGTCGACAGTGTAAACAAAGTGACAAAGAAAATTACATTGAAGAAAATTTTGTTTATTTAGAAAAAAACGAAATGTTTACTGTTTTATTACATACTATTAATTAAATGATAAAGTAATTTATTAAGTAAACCTGACTTTTCGACAGTAACTGGAAATCTAACCGTTTATTTACTCTCCTCCTACCTGGGAGTTACATGAATATAGAAGATGATACTGTAATTTTTTTGTGCATCTTAACTTTGTAATGCGCTTTTGTTAATGAGGTTGAAAAATCAAAAAGTGTTGATGTTTCGTTTTGGCGACAGTGATTTCACATTTCAAAAAAGAATCTCAGGCACTCTGCGTATGTATGAGCAAGTATATAGTCGATTTATTAAGCTTCAGCTACAATGGACAGCGAAATAATCAATGTTTTATTGATGTTATTATTTTGTTATTATTGTATATTTATGTTGTTTTTATTAATATATATTTTTATGTCTTTGATTATTTTTATTTCTTTTAAACTTCTCGTTTATATAATGAATAATTGTTTTGGAGTATTTATTAAAATTTGACTAAATGATGAGATTTTTTTGCACGAATTAATTGTTCACTTATGGTGGTATCATAAATTGTAAATTAATTGTATATAGTATTCACTGTGCTTGTAAATACTTGTAAAACTGTTAAGTTGACTTGTTAAAAAGTGCGTTCAGTAAGGAAATTACTGAATGCAGTTTTTGATGAAATTGAAACATGGAGATTTTTTTTGTTTATAGAAATGGATAAGCGAAATAAGAAGCCAGTCACTTTTGAAGAAGGCTTGATGTTGTTGCATAAATGGCGAGAAGACAATGTCAGGCAGCACGAACGATTGTTAGAAATTTGGGAAAATGTTATTGAACCAGCAGCGCATAACTTGGACGATGAACGCTGGACAGTTTATGAACAAGTTTACATTGCCGCTATTGACTGTGCAGACGTAGACATTGCATCCAGCACATTGACAGCTTTGCATAAAAAATTTCAAAAAAGCGAGCGTCTTGTGCGTTTGCAAGGTCTGTGTCTGGAAGCGGATGGACAATATGAGGAAGCAATGGAATTGTATTCCATGTTGATGGAGACCAATCCAACCAATTTGTCCAACGCAAAACGGAGAATTGCTTGCCTGATTTCGTTAGGTCGCACTAATGAAGCTATTCGAGAGCTTTGTTCTCATCTACACAGTTTTATGAATGATACAGAATCATGGATGGAATTGTGTCATTTATATATAAAAGAATTTGAATTTCCAAAAGCTGTATTTTGCGTGGAAGAGTTGATTTTGTCTCAACCGGAATGTTACGCATATCACTTATTTATAGCTGAAATCAAATGTACAATAGGCGGAGTGGAAAATTTGGAATCAGCTAAAATGTATTACTGTCACGCATTGAAACTGAAACAGGATTGTCCTAGAGCTTGTTGGGGTCTTTACATTACTAGTCTTCAGTTGATCTTAAAATCCAGTGGCCAGAAGAAGAAAGAGCACAATAGCTGTCTTCGATGGGCAGCAACGCATCTTTTGCAGCTTTACGAAAAAAGCATTAATTCTAATGATTCAAAGAAACACTCACTTATACGACCAATTCAAAAGCTTCTCAGAGGAACAAAAATTACTGACACGCCAACATGATGACCACAATTATACTTTTTTTTTATATCATCGAAACTGGAAAATTTATTCAGTTTTGATATTTTTAAATTGGATTTCATACGTTAGTTTCTCATTTTGCAAGTGAACTGTACGATTTTACTCCATAGCGACTGTACAGGCACCTACGGCCAAGTTGAAGAAGAGCATACGAAAAAAACGTAGTTAAATATAAATATAAATATAAATAAATAAATAAATAAATATATATATATATATTATATGGTTCACATTATACTGCAATTGTGCGTTGGGAATCCGAATTATTTAATAAAGGAAAATTGTCAATATGTTTTTCAATTTTTTGCAGAAGTACTGTTGCCGAAGCAGAAAGCGTATAAAAAAGCTTTTGAAAAAATGTTTGTTTTCGTTGAGCGCATTGTGAAATGATTGGTAAGTTAATCGAATAAGATGTGAGAATTCAGATTTTTTATCCATTGTCAGATTCAACAACTACGCATTGTTTGGTAACTTATAATGATTCTGGTTTAATTTTGTTTTTTTTTCATTTTGCTTGTCTTATCAGGTTTTGTGAACAAATTTTTAATAAAAAGCTTATTAGAATTTCAGTTAATCCATTATTTTTGCATGCTGAGAATTATATGCAACTGCTTTTTGTCGATTATTACAGCATGACATTATATAATGTGGAAATGCAAGTACAATTTCAGTTGGTTAACGGTAAATATAAATTTCAACGAATGAAACATCACTTAAAATGATGAATATGTTGTTAATATATTAACAGAAATTAATCATTATATTATGGAATTCTTAATATATCTTCAAATTTAAAAAAAGAACATTTTCATTCGTGGAATGTGATGACATGTTAAATTACGACTGTTTGATTAATTATACGAAATTTTAGATATATAATTTTTTGAAATAAAATTTTTATTTTTATACAGTTATAGCATAACAATGTTAAACATTGAAAATGGCATAGGCATCAGTATGTGGCGAACGATTAAACTGGAAAGCTGATATGAATTGAACCTCGATGAAACCATTTGTATGCCAAAGACTGAAGGCGGGAAGAAGCGGCGTGCGTTAGTGCTTTTGTTCGAAACGAGTGGGCAGTAATTTTTGTTTAAAAAGTGTATATCCCTGTGGTAAAACCATTTCATTTTAATAAATTTTAGTTTTAAACTGATTTTCTGAAAACGTTCTTATTGAAGGTTAATGCAGAATTTTTTTCCATTTACTATGCAATACAGTTTGCATGTATATCAAAATAGCATAAATATTTATTTAAAAAGTGGACTTATGCACGAATTTTGGTCATCTATATGAGCAAAGTGACGATAGTTTAATTGGAAATGATGCTTGCAGTTAGACTATAAAATTGAACTTGCATTAAGATATACTGTGTTTTGTCTCATTAGTCAACTACCAGTACGGTTTTGAATGAGAACTTTTGTTGGCCAGCTGGAAGCATTTTCACACTTTATATTTATTAATTTTTAATTTTTTGATATTGTATACAATTGATAATATGTTTGATTAAAAGTTAGTTTAGCATGTGCGCAATTTGATGCTAAACATATTGTTTGTATTCATTGTTTCAGCAGTTGCATATTGCGTCAATAGTTTAAGCATTTTATAATTTATGATTTCTTTTAGTTTCAATCAGCTTACCTTTTGTACGTCACGCAGAGAAATAAACAATTTTGGCATGTTCATGAAGCATGGCCAATCTTTATACGGTAATCAAAGTACAGTTTTTATTTTTATGGTTGGACTTTATTTTTGTACGTTTGTTGAGATTTTCATACAGTTTGTATTCATGAATGTGAAAAGATTGTTTTGCATTGTATGAATTTATTTTAGGAAGTGAAATTGCAGAGAAATGCTGCTGAACGAGAACGCTTTGATAACCTTGCAGAATTGTACGCTACAATAAATACACTAGAATGTCTTGAAAAGGCATATATTAGAGACATTGTCTCTCCCAAAGAGTAAGTTTTTCTGTTAAAGGAACAAAATTATTATTATTATGCTTTATAGACAGTTTTGTCTGCGTTTATTAAATGTTTATACAATAAAATTCTATTTTAAGTGTTTTTTATTTGTTGGAAACCTTTGACATAATATTTTGGTTTTTTAGCAATTCTTATAGTAAATGATTTTCAGGATTTATTTCAACGAATTTGTTAAATAATTTTTACAAGTTTATGAATTAAATTTTGCATTTTGGCGACTGTATTATATTTTTATATTGATCTTATTAGCTGATAATACGAAATTGTTGTTGAAATTGGTACAATTAATTTTTTAAGGTATACAGCACAATGCTCGAAATTGCTCGTTCAAGTGAAAGCTAACTTTGTGGTTGTGCAGCCAGAATTTTCTGAAATAGAATATTTTATGAAAGCATTTGAAGTAAGCGGTGGAGGATTCTTTTTCAACTTGAATTAATTTTCAATATCCAGATGAATTGTCCTTCGGCATTGGAACGAATTAAAGATGGTAAGCCAATAACTATCAAAGATGATAAAGGCAACACTAGCAAATGCATAGCAGACATTGTTTCAGTGAGCAACTTTTTCATTATTTGTTTTTTATTTTTTAATTGTATGTCAAAGTAATTTATTACTATTATTATAGCTATTTATTACAATTATGGATAAATTGAAATTGGAAATCAAAGCAGTGGATGAACTGCATCCAGATTTGAGAGATCTAGTGGATACGATGAATCGTATGACTTCGCTGCCGACAGACTTCGAAGGAAAAGCAAAAGTGAAACCTTGGTAAATTGTGTTATATGTTAACAGATGTGAATAATTATATATGTTTGATATTTAATTAAATCAATATTTTTTATCTTATTAGGTTTGAATTGTTGGATTCAATGCGCGCCACTGAGGAATTAGATGATGAACAAGCACGACAAATGGTATTCGACATTGAATATGCTTACAATGCATTCAACAAATTTTTGCACGCTTCATGATTTATAAGGAGAGTTGAAATAAATAAACTGGGGCTCTTATATCATTCTTTTGTTGTATTGATTTTCAGGAAGAGAAAAGTTATTGAACGTACACTGTTCTGGAATGACAAGGACAAAAAATCGCAGTGGTACAGTTTTTTTCTTTCCACAGTTGTCTGTTTGTGAAATTAATCCATAACTTAATTAAATAATATACTTGAAGATCAAGATTATTAAATATTTTTTTTCTTTTTTAGAAACAGAATTGCTGTTTTGTATTTTTTTTGTTGAACATAAATTTTTTGATAAAAATGTAAATAATGCTTCGATAATTGTCAGTGATGTGGAGCAAAATGGTTTTATGCTTTTTGCAGTTTTTGTAAGTTTTTGATATTTTAGAATTGTTTGCATCTTTTGAATAATGGATGAATGATAATTACAAAAAGCAGCAATCAGTGTACACGTCAATACTGGCCAATATTGCTAGTCGACGGCAAAGAGATAAAATGCAAATTTGCTGTACAAATATAGCCATATTTGAACACGCTAATTAAGCATTAAGCTGAAAATGGACTGTTCAATGGGTGTTTTTCTGCTCCAGAACTGCTTAATAAGTGAAATGATTTTTTTCATACGTTACAAAAGAGCGAAAGTGAAACGACCGAACAAACATCACGCAGAGATAATAGGGAAAATTTTTGATTGAAGGGTATATTGAAATTTTTGAAATCCAATTCATCAGTTGACATGTTGCTCTGGTTATAATTTATTAAGTATTAATGATGTTTTAATAAATTGAACAGCGTTCTTTATTTTTGGTGATTAATTTATTTTTTTCTTTTTATTTACTCATATGCAAGTTTTATTAAGTGCAGTTTGATTGTGAAGGTGAGCAGTTTTTCTTTGATATTTCAGTGAAATAAGATGATTGAATTTCGATTTAATGAAATGAACTTGAAATTGCATGTTGTTCTATGGCGCGCGGAATTTATGAATGCATTTTATTCAATTTATGAATGCATACGAGTGGAAATGTGGTGTAATAAAAAGGTACATTATTATTATTATTATTATTATTATTATTATTGCAAATGGTTTATGTAATTGTATTCAATTTACGAAAAAAGTAATAAATGTGATAAAATTCACATATTTTCAGATATATGAAATTTATAGATTTGAAAAATAATAAAGCAAGAAACAAGTGAAAATGTCTAATCATGGGAAAAGCCCATTCAATTTAACAATCAAGCAAACAAGCGACATCTGGTGACCACCGTTGACTAGTTCATCTGAAGAGTTTTACAATTTGTGAAGAGCAGATGAGACGCATGATTATTTGGATTTCATAGATCAAAATGTGAACAGCTTTCAAAGAAGTAAGCTTCTTTCAGTGATTGATGAAATATCCGGTGTTTAATGTGATTAAAAAGTTTTTTTTTTTTTAATAATAATATACGAGAAATGCATTTCAGAGTTGAATTTTTATGAAAATCAAGTGTTAAGTTTCTTTTTTGCTCTGTTTAAATTATGCTTTTAAATAATAATTAATTTATAAGTGATTTTCAATTGTTGTAAATTGTTGATTTTAATGTAACACGTGTGCAAGTTTTAGAATTGACCTGTGAAGTGAACAGTTGAAGCAATTTTTTATTTTTTTATTGACCATGAAAGACGAAAGGGATACATTGATGAATACATTGTATTTGATTATCGGCATGGCGTCAACTCTTGCCAACGGAGTTTTACTTTTTCTCGTCTGGCGCAAACGCAAGCTCAAGAAAAAGTACATCTTTCTCACGGGTAATTTTGATTTTTATTATTATTGTTTTTTTTTTTTTTTGGTACATCAACAAATGTGCACATCAGATGCAGGGTTGTTCAGAAATTTACAATTGCACATATGCATGGAACTCTACTCGAACTGTTGCTTTTCCAATATCAGCTAATATATTATGCAAAATGTGTAAACATATTGATATCAATATGTATAATGTGGTAGATGAGTGAATTTTGATGATCATTTGGCCGAACGTGGTGGGTTGATGGATTTTTCAGAAATTGTACTGCATTTGAAATTTAGGGAGAATTGATTAATCGACTTGTTTTGCATATTTTATTATTTAACACCGAAGCGCATATTCGAGATTGAAAAGCGTAAAACGTGTGAGGAAATTTGTGCAAATATAGTTCCATCCATTGCATGTTTATGCACAACATTTGCTTTGCTTCAACCAAGCCACTCTGGTTCGGTTTTCTTAATTCTGAAAAAGGATGCTTAATTTTAGAAAAATTTTCCACCGCACATCTTCTGACTGTTAATTGCGCGCGACTTGAATTACCTGCGATATTTTGAGCCATCTGAAGAGAATATGTTTGCCTATTTGATACACACGTCCAGCAGTGGTACAATTTTAGAATTCCACTATTCTTGGGTGTTAATTAATTCTTCAGGGAATCATCATTGTCAAGCAAGCGACAATAATCAAGTGTGAAAGTTCTGAGTTTTCGGCTCCTCAAAATGAACATTACAATATTTTTCATATTTCATTCTAGTAATATTATCTTTTTAATTTTGAATATATTATTTTTTTTACCAACAAAATGTTGAATAATTTTTTCTTCTTATTCAAAAGGCTGAGGGGCTGAGATTTTTTTTTCCAAAAATTTCCACTAATACATAATAAATTATTAATTAATTTAACGAAATGCAAACAAAAGTTGAATTGCAATAAAATTTGTTCACATTTTTACAATTTCATCACCTCTAAACTATGGATATATGTGTGTTTTGAATGTTCAATTCATATTTTGCAATACATGCAAAGAAATGAGCAGAGTCAGCGGAAAGTGATCATTTGCAAATGAGAATTTGTTGCATAATCTTGTCTTTTAATTTTTACATTTAAACGGTTGGAAATTGTTTTTAATATCGACATTACATCAACTGAGATCTACCTCTTTGATTGACATCAGTGCAGTTTTTCAGTTAAACTTTCTGCGCACATTTTGAAATTAAATTTCAAAATCTTCTATTTTTTAAAATCTATATAATCAAGGAAATGCTAATAATAATAATGCAGGAACTGTTATTATTCAGATTGATTCAATTTTTTTATACTTTAAACTTTTTTTTTCATTATTATGATTATCATGAAATTTTTTTTAACAATAAAGCAGAATTGCAATTTTTGTGTTTTTCTCTATTTTCATAACATTCCATTTCAAATTCACATACCGACTTTTTAATTGAAACATTGATTATGTAAAGATTGGATGTGTGTTGCTGCTCTGCGAAAGCTGATATGTTAAATTCATAATTATTAATACAATCTTATTTGTTGCATTTTAAATTAATTTTTCACACTAGTAATTCTCACTGAACATTTATAAATAAATTTTCAATGAAATTGAACAAGCATGAATAATGACTTCTTTTTACAACATTAATAAAATTCGACTAATTTCATTTGAAATATTATCGTAAAATCATGCATTAATGAATGTCAAGAGGAATAGTGAAAATTTTTTTTTTAAATTATAATTAAATTTGAAATAATTAATTTAATTTTGGGTTATTTTTGTTTGTTTTTTTTTGCTTGCAAATTAGCATTTGCTTTAGGCTTTGCAATTGGTGCTTTGATCGAAGGTTTCGGCTACTTTACTGCTGCTATACGTCGATTCTACTTTGACACTTTTTTCGACGGACAGTTGGTCGATTTGTCCAAATGTCTGGCCAGTGGCGTTCACATGCTGATGTTTCTGGCCGGAGATACAATTTCTACAAGTTCACTGTTGCTGATATCGTTGGAGCGATTGTTGGCAGTGAGGTGGACAAAGCTTTATCAACGATTAAGCGTGCGCGTGATGAACTGCATCCTGCTTGTGCCTTTTGTCTGGGGATTTTCTGACGTGCTTACTTTTCTGCTAATTTCCACTCAACTGCACGGTATAACGGTCAGTCCTCACTGTTTTGTCACTGAATGTTTCACCAAAATATTTTACATTCTTCACAACAGTATGTCAATTATACTTGGCTATTCGGTTGTTATCATCTATGCGGTTATTTTTCTGTGGCTCCGGATCCACAAAACGCAAAGTTCCACAATTCGAGCTATTCAACTGCGTCGAGAGGCGAAAATTACAAAACGAATTTTCTCGCTCATCGTGATGACCATATTTTTTCACATCTTTCCTCAGACACTTTCCTTAGCTTTCATGAACTCTGCCAATTGGCTGAAATTCGACAAAGTCTGCTGGGGTACCAAGGGCTTCAATTTGTCCCTGAATGCCGTCATGCTTATTCTAGTTCATCCTGGTCTGAAAGCTGAACTGTGTCGAGTGATGGATGATGTTCGTCGTTGTTCTGTTGTCAAATATTGCTCTCGTCAAAAGCCCAATGGCAACAACGATCAACACTCGTTGAACAATTTCATCAACGATCCCAATAAATCATTCTCCAACAACAACAACAAGGGCATACCTTGCAGTAATTGAAACACCATCCACTGTGTGTAATTTTATTAATAATAATTATTCGCGGTTATTATTAATGGTATTTTTTTTCTTTTCCTCCTCCTCTCTTTCTTTTTCCCCCTCTGTTGGTTGATCTCAACGTTGACTGGAAAAGTAAAAAATTAATTTCATTTATCAATTTATTTTATTCATATTTATAAATTTTTTACATCGCTGATTTCATCATATACGATATTTTACTTTGTCAATAGTTCAGGTAACGGTGCATGCTTGTCTTCTCATTGAAAATTAATCGACTGTGCAATTCAAGCGTCAGTATTCCGCATTTACTCTCAAAAAAAACATATATTTTCTGAAACAAATGCTCACAGGTAGAAGATATTTTAATGTTTATAAATATAAACTTGTATATATAATTTGATTGGACTTTAATTTTAGAGGAAAAAGGAATTAGAACAATTTCAATGAATAAAGATGCTGCTGATTGATTGTCTTGCATTCAACAATCACCAAGAACAGCTGAATTCAGCGAGGGACAAAAGTGGGAACATTTTCCAAAGCTTCTCTCAGCTGTAAATGCAATTTGTAATGGCAGGATTCGATTCAGTTCAATTCAATGAATATTCAACGAGCTTCTTACCTCTTTCAAAGAGACAACACCGACAAGTCTGCCAAGCTTGGTCACGTACAAAATGTGCAGGCCGAGCAAAGAGAAAAGAGTGTGAATTTTGTGCAGGCTGCTTCTTTCCAGAAGTTGAACAGAGGTTGGGTCGATTTCGATGTTATCATACTTCAATTTGTCATTCCAATGACCAGATATCCATCGTTCAATCTGAAATATCCATTTCACACAATCAGTGCTGCTGACTCATTTGCATTTTGTACCTACCGTATTTGTATCTTCTTGAGAGTGTCGTCTCTTAAAAAAAAAAATAATACGTAAATAACATGTTCAAATGTGAAAATTTGCAAGTTCAATATATTTATTTTCATCTCATCTTCTTTCTATGATAAGTTTTTGTTATCTGACCCGGTGATGTGCTGTTAGCATGGTCGATTTGCCTGCTTATTTTAAGTTTAGTTCAACTGATTTTCTTTGAAGGGATCCAACTTTGAACATTACACAAAGCAATTATTGAATAGTCAGTAGTAGAGAACAAAAAAAAAAAATATTTTTTTCCAATGGTCACCCAATTATCTAGCCCCAACCGAATGGAATTGATTACGTGGTCACGAACAGTTCATCTTGTTGTGTGCTGACGTGATGCTTGAAGCAGATTATGTATATTTTTGTGCTCAGACAACGGAAAAACCCTGCAGCAATTGAGATCCTTCGGGCGGTGAGAAGCGCCAACAACCAAAATCAATCGATCACATTTCGCTCAAGAGATGCGTTACATCACGCGCTGCGCTAGTGATTAGTTCACATTACCATAAAATGGGTTTGCATTCGTTGCATTTATTCATTGCTGAAAAGAATTCAATGGGCTTATTCTTACTTCGTGAAGTTTCAAAAGTGGCAGCAGGACCATATTTCGATTTTTTTTCAAAGCAGACTGTATACTTTTGCCTAAAATATTACCGAAATTAGTGACTTGAAAGTAATCTTCAATAATGACCAACTGACTAGAATCTTCCGCATTTGAATCTCGCAAAGTGTTCTTGTCATTCAGCCATTGCAGTGCTTCTTCACCAGGGCGTTCACAGACCGATTGCTGAAGTAAAATTTTCTTTATCAAACTGCTGTTATTGTAAAGACTGTTGTTGCTTTTGAGGTAATTCGAATCGTCTGTTGTCGATCGTGACTGATGGTACTTTTCTTCGAACAATTCCACGTTTGGCTGCTTTGGCCATATCAGTTTCACTAGCTCGCTTGTCCGGATACAGCCAAGTAAAATCATTGATTCTAGAAAATTTTTCAATTTAATGAAATATCGAAAAGTCTTTATTATTATTATTATTATTATTATTATTATTATTATTATTATTATTATTATTATTATTATTATAGTAAACTTGCCTTTGCTGTCAACTAGTGGAAAAACATCTAAATTTGGATATTTTCGCAATAAGAAGACCATTTCTCCAAGAGTTGTGTTCAAAGTTAAATAATGAACGGTGTCAATCATGATATCTTTTGCTGTAACCATGTGAACCCTAAACGAAATGCATAAAGTACATGCAGATGCAACAATGTGACAACGCGCATGCTGACATACGCAGATGATGTTGGTGGAATTGGTGGTAAGTATGGAAGTTTTTTGTTGCAAATGATTGTATCGTACAATGAGTTTTGTAATCTACTGCACACGGCGTTTGATACCAAAACAGCTATCTGAATGAAATTGATAAATAGTTCAAGTAATCAGCATAGCATATTGTAATATACAATAGTAGGTAAGAAGTAAGTTGTCTGGCCTGTCATTTCAATGACAACTACAGAAGTGGATATAGCCCGCGTTACTGAACCAGAAAAAGCTGCTGCGCCTGTAATATAAAATAGATGGTAGATAAAAAATTCGATTGAATTGTAAATAATCTATAATATTCATTAGAATACCAATAACGGCATAACCACCGGGTGTAATATTTGGAACATCATTAATTGTTGGAAGTCCATTTGGGAAGAGCACAGGAATAATTTCACCAAATAGTCTGCCAAATCCTGCCCCTGAAGCGATAATAACTTATCACTACCATCATCATCATCATCATCATTATTGGTTAACATTAGCATAAATTGGTTTGGCTTAAAATTATTCAAATTTTCATTCTTCAGTCGATTGGAATAGTTGCCATAATGCTATGAACTAATTTTACATTTAAATGTTTTCCATTTTTTAAAAATATAATAAGCAGAAGAAACTACAAATATTATAAGCAAGAAGTGAGTAAGATGAATGCGCGTGTCACCCGTTACAAAAATGGGAATGAACGTTCCGGAAGGAACTGCCATTGTAATCGACATTGCTGTCATCCAGAACTGAAATTTACTGAAATTTGATGTCAATTTAGTTAATGCAAAAGTGCATACCATATTCATGGTGAACAGCGTTAATGGCAGAAACAAATTGGTTTTCTCCAACGACCAGTATTTGTTCATGTTATCGTTGATAGTACTATTTTTAGGCACATTAGTCCATGAAAAATTTTGAAACAGGTACTCCACAGACTCTTTTGAAGTTAACTGAGTAAATAAGTGATCTTAAAATAAACTCTGCATCATAAATACTACTTACTCCTCCTGCAAAATATTTCCCACAAAGTGCTGGACAGTTCAGCGTAGCTATGAGCAGAACCACCACAGCGGGATAGATGAATGGGCTTAAAAATAAGCTGAATGAAACTAAACCAAACTAAACTGAAATTTTCAAAACAAATTTCTGAATGAAATTATTCATTTTATGGTATATTTTTTGCGTAGTTTTAATTTTGAAATTTGTACCTTCTTTTTGTTATGTTCAATACCCATTTAGTTTGTTTTATCAATTTAGTCCACAGTTTGAACAAGTGGACGAATGCGGCGCCAAATAAGCCACACATTGCTCTGGAAATTATTATCATCAATTGATTGATAATTGTTCAACAGATAAGATAAAACAATCTTTTCTGTCTTTACCCAAGTAAGCAGACCGGAATTAAATAAAGAATATCAAATGGAAATTCAGCGGGGAATGACGTAGGGCAAAATGCTTCGACAGTCGCTTAAGAATAATAAAATTCAACAAGTGATCAGATCATTCACGAATATTTTACCTGCTTCGGCAAAGGCAACGGTCAAAAGCCGAAAGACTATTGCGCTGCAAAGACTTGCCAGAAAGCATCTCCAGTAATTTCTCAAAGGAAAAAATACAGACGTCACTTCTATGCTAAATAAGACACCTAGATGATAAGGTATAATTTTTAATATGCAAAAGTTGGTCGGTCATCCAGTGCGAAAATGAAAATGAACAACAAATGAACCTCCTACAGGAGCACCGTATGTGCTGGCAACTCCGACTGCGCATGCTGCTGCAAGTATTTCTTTATTCAAATAGCTGTCCTAAAATATTCAATCAGATTTTTCTCAATGCCAAGTGTCTTGTGCAACAAGATTGTGTTTGCTCAACTTCTTGTGCATGCGGCATAAATATCGTCCACTTTGACAATAATGTTGCCAAATGACTTGCTATATGAACAAACGGTCCCTGAACAGCAAAACAAGTGTAAAAATTACTTTTCCATTTTCACTTTTATTATACAATATTCTATAAAATTTCAAACTTGAAATGAAATTCAAATATTTACTCAATTCCGACTCAAACTGTATATAGTATTAATGCTGTACAATTACGTTAATAGATAAAATTGTGTAATTGTTTGTGCTCTCAGCGATGGGATGTTTCTTTGCAGAAGAAACATTGAAACAAAAAGAAAAATAGTTTCAAAAAATTTTAAATTTTCAAATAAATGCAACAAAACATTCAGCGTACTTCTTTTCCCAAAGGAAGGCTACTACTCAGAGCCATGGTTAATCCGATCACTTTAACAATGAACGTACGAAAGGTGAGATATTCTTTCAGAACCACTCCTCGGAGAAGTGTTTTCATTTCTGGGATTCCAGAACCTGAAAATTTTCTTGTTTTTTTTTTTTTTTTTTAGTTGCATATAGTTGAATTTGCACAGTAAAATTTGCTCAAAAACAAATGCTAATATCATACGTCACGTGTGTTGAATAAAATTGAAGCTCAAATTTGTCATCTACATTCAATGATGGATGTTCAGTGTTGTGCAAGTGAAAATTTATCTTATTATTATTATTATTGTTGTTTTCGGCAGTGCAAATAGAAAACGTATCACAGTGGATTGGAATAATTGCCGTAATTGCTACCTGCTGCTTCCGGTGCTACGTAGTGACAAAGTCCGGCTGCGAAAAGGATCAAAAATAATGCAAAGCCAACCCAAGTGCACCATTGGAAAACGACGCCCCATTTGACCGATTGGTAGATCAAGAAAAAGTGAACTGAAAATATTTCAAGGTATGCTAGAAATTGACCGTTGACGGTTGGGCTTACAGCTTCGAAGTTTTCGAACGCAGTTGTCAATGCCAAAACTGAAAGTTCCCATCAGTATTCCAAGAACGGCCAGAAACATCCAATCTGAGGACATGCAGTTGATCAAAATTTCGTAAACATTTTCCAGCGATTTCCGGTATACTGTAACAACAACGGTTGCAGTTCAATTGACAGGAGGCAATTCTGATTGGAGAGAGGGAAAATAGGAATGGTACCTTTTTGCTTTTTGCTTTGATCGTTGTCAGTGTTGTCGGTGCTTGGATTGTTCATTTGCAATGTCGTTGTTTGTCTCTTGTTCTGGAGTTTGGGATGTTGTCGAGGTTGACGAGCTGGGTTGGTGTTTCGTTCGTTTTTCAGAGGCTAGCTAATTTTTGCAGCTCAACTGCAACCGTATCTCGTCTGATCCTCCAGCTGTAGAGCATTTTCAATGGTGGCAGGATTTGCAAGAGAAAACAAATTTTTGTTCAGCATAAACTGGAAAATCCGCGCCTTGGTGTAGCAAGTTGCAAGAGCGATTGTGCTGCCGTTGGCGGTAAAGGAGGCGGCGGCGGTGGTGGCGGCGTTGGTGTGGTATGTCATGAGCAACCCATTTAGCAGTGCTCACTGTTCGGACTGGAAGAGAGAATGTTCTCAAGGCACAGATCAATCAAACGACTTGGAATATTTCTCTCGAAATTGTTTCCAAACTGGAACTATTATTATTGCCAAGTCAAGCAATTGAGAAAATGTTTCATTTTTCACAAGTAGTACTGTAATTGTGATAGCGAACAACAAACAAAATCAACAAGCCGCTTCTTGTTTTCAGGAATTCCATTAGGTTTGTGTGTATTTTTTCTATTCCATTTGTTAGCTGTGAACAAAAAACAAACAAAACAATAAACAAACAGGTTGAAGAAGCAGAAATGTTCAGTGGAAAAAATTTTTTTTCGCAAAGTCAGCCAGGACAGTGCTGCTGCTGTTTTATATTCTTGATTTCTACTTCAGCTTTCACCGAACAGATTGTTGGTTGCTTTTTGCAGTCAAGTGCTATTTGCAAAATTGTTGCAAAATTCTGGTTTTTATTCTGAAAAAAATTGTACAGTATATTTATTTGAATGGGATATTTTTTTTGCAATTCGTGTGCAATGGCAAGCTGTGGACAATGAAATGCGACGCTGAAAATCCATTTGCAATTAAGCGTAGTCAAAGTAGTATCTTTATTTTTTGCTACTAAACATTTTGGTGAAAATTATGAATTTCATTTATGCTTGGAAAAATATCTCCAATTGTTATTGTTATTTTTTCTTTATTATCATTATTTTCACTGAAGTACTGTAGAAGCTAGTAGGATGTTGTAACAGAATTAGGGAAGCATAGTTACAAATTTGATAGAGTGGGGAGAGTTCGGGGGGGGGGACGTGGGGGGGGGGGGGGGGAAGCATCGCTTTTTATTTTAAGCTAATATTTAATAAGTTGGTTCGAAATGATCAACGATTGCAAGTGATATTTCTGTCATTGAAAACTAATGTCAGGTTATGGATTTTTAAACGAAAAAAATACATTTAACATTTAACATGTTGACTTGGTAACAATGTGGAAGAATAATAAAAGAAAAAAAAAAGAATTTGAAAATAGACGTTGGTTGAAATGTGAAATTGTGATAAAAAGAAAGATTTCTCCATTCAATTGAACGTCGGTCAACATTTCGACCAGCCAAGCTTGGCAATTGTTCGCTGTATATTATTCGTTTTTCCAGTATGCAGTGTTTGTCAGTTGAAAAATATTTTCCAACACTCTGCGGTAGGGAAAATTGGCAGCCATTTCTCAAAATCATCCTGACCGTAAATCAACACGACACTTCACTGACAAGCGTTCAGCAACAACTGATCACTTTGCAAATTAATGAAGATCAAGCACCGCTACAGTGGCACCATTCTTTGTGCAACTGTTTCCATATTGTTCACGTTGGACAACAGTAAATCGTTGTCAGTTTTTATCTGATTTGTTTCAATGAAATCTTGTAACACAGCACACGCTTTACAAAACTGAAAACTGTACACTGTATACATCAGTATTAACAAAAAAAAAATAATTTTTTTTCTCACTATAGACTATTGGCAAATGATCAATTTTTACATTTCATCGTTGGTATTATTTTAAAGTGGAAATTTACAAATCCAAATATGTTGAAACAAGTTACAATTGTAGAAAGAGGTGTTTCATTTATTTCAGACTGATATCAAATACTTTATCAGAATATCAAATATTTGAACATCAAATTTGAATATTGACAACGAATCAGAGGGTGCTTATCTTATCTTATCTTATTTCAAAATATTACTGCTACAAAATCAGTGATCACAACGGTTTGATGCTTCAGGGTTGTAGCAATTTTTGTCGTCGTCGTTGTTGTTGTTGTTGTTGTTGTTGTTGTTGTTGTTGTTAGTTTTTCAGATTATGCATAAAATGAATGAATAAATGAATGAAACATTGCATTCATTTCTTATCTAATTTTAGATAGGTGAGAAACAATGAACTACATAATTTGTTTACCATTAGCGTTGCAGTTGATCAATAAGAAACCAGTTGTATAGCACCGTTTCAAACAAGTTTCACTTCCAACCACACCTGACAATGCTTATTGCAGCCTGCTAAAATTTAAAGAAACATCATTTTATTATTGAATATTGTGAACAGTTCAAAGGAAGGTCAAGAAGAAGAAGAAGAAGAAGTAGGAGAAATGCAGATACTTTAGCTTTTTGCTGTGTAATATTAGCCTGAAATATGGATACTGACTTGTTTCTAATCAACACTGACGACTTTCAATCTAACGAAGCTGAAACTTCAAAACGTAAACGTATGATATATTCTTTGTCAAGCATTTTTAAAATTTTATTCCATTCATCTATTTTCACAGCTAGACATCATGGATTATGGAATGCTGTTTTGGAAAAATTGCAAGAAGTTTGGATTCAGCTAATTCTTCTGGGAATTTTTATGGGAACGTTGAGTTTCACAATTGACCTCTGCGCAGAAAAGCTCAGAATGCGTAAGTAAATTTGCTATTGTCTATTCTCATTCATTATGAACACGATCATTTTACTTGATTATTTTTTCTTCTTTGCTAAAATGTAAACGTGAGGTGCTTTAATTTTTGTTTTATTTTATTTTATTTTGATGTCATTAAAAAAATGCACCGGCAATAATGAATGAATTTCAAAATAATTTTATCCATTAATGTTGTAAGCATTGATTGAGCAGCTTTTAGTGTGCGCATAATGATATTTAGCAATGAACGTGAAAAATTATCTTGATGACTTCAGTAAAATTAGCATACTTATCATGACAAAGCAAACATGTGCACCAAATGAGGAGTATTACTTTGATGATGAATTTATTGAAATTGATAACTGAACATTTTGATTGATTTTGATTATTTAGTGCACATGTGGCTTTATTTACGAGCGGCTGCGTTGCATCCGATAGCTCAGCCAGTCGTTTGGGTCATATACACGTTGCTTTTCATCTCTATATCAACCGCTGCATGCCATTACATAAGTCCAGAAGCAGCTGGTTAAAGTTTAAAATCGTTTATCATGACAAAAAAAGACGAGTTTCTTTTTTTTGCAATTTAGGATCAGGGATTCCAGTGATCAAGACCATTTTAGGAGGCTTAAATTTGAAAGAGTACTTGTCTTGTCGAGTGTTGATATGCAAAACTGTTGTCTTGATTTTAATACTTGGTAGTGGGTTGCCGCTGGGGAAAGAAGTAGATGAATTTGTGAAATTTTATTTGACATTGGTTAAGCTGAATTTCATAATTAATATCCGTTTAGGATCCTTTTGTGCACATTGCCGTGATGCTTGCTACACTACTGAACAAAGCAAGCAGAGCAGGCTCGCATTTGAAAAACAGTGAAGTAAGAGACTTGGCACAAGCAACACTGATTATGTTTAGCTTACTATCATTTGAAGGTTCACAATCGAATATCGAATGAAATATTAGCTGCCGCAAGCGCTGTTGGTATTGCTTGCACTCTTGGAACACCAATTGGAGGTATGAAAACTTTGAAATTGAATTAATTTATTTACATTAAAAATTTTAAATTTATTTGAAATCAGTAACTGCTAAATGATTTTTTAATAATATATGTTGATAATGAATGTTCAACAAGTAATTGTTTAGGCGTACTGTTCAGCATTGAAATTACGTCAGTCTGCTTTCCACTTCAAGGCTATTGGCGTGGATTTATAGCCAGCGTCACGAGCACCGTAACTTTTCGATTCTTAGCCTACTTGTTACATGAAAGCAGTAGGCATATGACAATAATTGCATTCAGTATTTTTTCTTGTAACTGATTCAGTTGAGCAGGTACATTGGTTGAACTAAGCCGAACATATTTCCCGAAAGATTATCCATTTGATCCTAAAGAGCTTTTCGCTTTTGCACTGCTTGGGTAATTATAACAGATTTTATCACAGATCTTGCTTTTCTTGTGAATACTTACTTGTTTTTTTATTAATTACTAATGCTTATTATATATATATTACTGTTTTTACAATTTCTTAATTTCCATTTAAGTTTATTGTGAAACCTTTGTTTACAACAAAGTTATTGAGACTTTTTTGCAAATCACAAATCTTATAAAAATCCATTTAAGGATATTTTGCGGTTTTTTGGCTATTTTATTTATTCAACTACATCGAATGATTATGAAAAAAGTTACAGGTAGCAAGCGAATTCGAAAGCTATTAAACGACAGGTGAGTCATTGAGTTGGAGTTAATCATAATTCAGTTTGATGGAAAATCATAATTATTATATTTCAAGATAATTATGAGATGTTTTATTGAAGTTTTGATTAAGAAAGCTTGCATTTTTTATTAATAACTTTTGAAAGACAAAAATGTTCACATTCTAATGCAAAAATTTTTTAAATAAATAAATAAATAAATAAATATATATATATATATAACTGAACGTACAGTTTGTTGTCCTGATTTTATTAATGCTCAGACATTTGCAGACCTGTCTGCTATTCTGCAATAATTGTCATAATAATTATGTCGTTAATGTGTCCCATGGGATATGGACATTATTTTGCAGGCGGAGTAAGTTCTTATTTATGAAACGTTGATTGATTGATTCAAGTATTGGTTTTAATTTTTTCAATTTAGCTAATTCCAAGTGAAACAGTTCCTGAACTGTTGAGCAATGTATCATGGAATTTAAAAAATTACACAGCTATTGATAGCAGACTTATAGAGCACTGGTCTATTGACAGAATAAGTGTATTTCTTGTTCTGCCCCTTTATGCGTTGAATTTGGTAATTTGTTTTTTTGATTTAAAGTTTGTCAGAGTTTAATTTTTACCATCATCATCATCATTTTAGTTATGGATAATGGCCGTTATTTTAACTTTACCAATACCATGTGGAGTATACATGCCAGTTTTTGTGATTGGTATCAATAGTTTATTGATAAAATTTGATAGAAATTTGTTAGTTCTTTTTTTCTTTTGAATATTTCAGGTGCAGCGTTTGGCCGTCTTCTCGGCGAAGCGATGACAGTTGCCTTTCCTGAAGGACTTCGAAATGATGGTGAAGTCAGTCCCATTATTCCTGGTGCATATGCTGTAGTCGGTGAGAAAGCTTGCAAAATAAAACAATAGTTAGTTCTGTTCAGCTTTTCTTTGCAGGAGCTGCGGCATTTGTTGGAGCAGTTACACATGCAATTTCCGTTTCTGTAGTTACTTTAGAACTAACGGGCGAAGTTCAGTACATGCTACCTATGCTCGTAAGTAGACTACTCTAGACGGTTTAATTTTGTTAGAAGAAGAAATTTATAAATATTGTTGCTGATCGGAATTTTAAAATTTGATTGTTATGCACTGAATAATTATTTCAGATATAGAAATGTGGTATAAATTTTAAAATATGTTAATTTTTTTTTTTGATTTTCAAAGCATTGCTTGCTCATTATTGAAATAATCAACTTTTGTTGCATTTTAGCTGACAGTGCTTATTGCGGTGTCAATTTGTGAATCGGTGCAGTCCAGTCTTTATGTCAGTATAATCGAGTTAAGTGGTCTGCCATGCTTTAAAGTAAAAAAGCGAATTCCTCGACAGTAAGATGAATTTAAATATATAATGTTAAATAAATTATATTTTAAATAAAAGAAAAAGTATGTACATATAGGCGCAAATAAGATGTGAGTTATTTGTTGAGAAAACCAAGCATGCAGTATTATTAGTTGGTTTGTTGTTTGATCTAAAGTATGAACTTTAATTTAGATAGAAATATTGGGAAACTTTTTTTTCATTTATTTGAATTTGATATAATTTTCTAAAATTAAGAAATGTGATAAAAGCATCTATTTAATCTAAACATTTGTTGTTAATAGTTATTTTTTTGCAAATTGCACTGTACTATTGTAACAAATTTATATGCACCAAGGTTAAATGTTATATATGTATATATATATATATATATATATATATATATATATATATATATATATATATATATGTGATGAGTTGCTGAAATTAATAATTACATTAAAAGGTGCCTTTTATGCCTATTCGATATTTTTTGTTTAAGCATTCGTAATTTGGAAGTCGGACAAATTATGGTAAAGAATGTTCGATATGTTACACTGGAGGCTACTTATCGGGAAGTTCAAGATTTGCTCATAGAACTGCCAAAAGTATTGTGTTTTCCTTTAGTAAAAGATTCGAGTAAGAACATTTAATATTTAATTTGATTATAAAAACAACACGTGATAAATATCCTGTTTGAAAACTGTGAGAAATAATACTTTGTGGAATTTCAATGCGCATCGTCGGTTGCATTTAGCGACGATGATTTTGCTTGGTTCTGTTCAAAGAAGTCAATTGGATAAAATGCTGAACGCAAAAGTTGGAGTACTTCCTCGTAAGCAAGAAGCGCTGAGACGTTTGCAAGAACTCAAGAACCGTGCAGAAGCGAAATCTGAAAAACGAAGTCGCTTCACTGTATCTCGAGTGAAATCAAATGAATTGCAACAGGTTGAAAATGAATTTTCTTTTCAATTTGCTTAAATATTGTTGTTCAGGAAAATTCCGCAAATGTAACACAGGATCTTGTGATAAATGTGGAAGATAATAATAATACCACATCTGATCAACATTCAGAGCAGTGGGAATGGAAAAATTTGGAAAATATGAACACAATTGCTGCTGCAAGATCGTTGATGACAACACGATCATTGTTCAACTGTATATATGATGGATTAATTCATTATTTTCTTCATATTATTCTTTGTTTTTTTAATTCAAGGTTTATCCGGTAAAAGCAATACTTTAGCTGAAAAGTTCGTTCAGCAAACTGTGATTGATTTAGTCGGAAAAGAAGTAATAATATTTATTTTTCTTTTTTTTTTTTTTAAATACATATCAATCCAAACTATTGCCATTGTTGTTGATAATGAAATGGAATTTAACATGATCCTTCTTCAGAGACGGCAATGGGAAGCAGAGCAGCTTGATTCAAAAGTCCAGATAAACATGGATATATTGGATCCAGCTCCATTTCAGCTGGTTGAAAACACCAATGTGATGCAAGCGAGCATGCTGTTCAATCAGCTGGGTATAACAAGCGCGTATGTAACATCTCTGGGAAGCCTCGTCGGTGTGGTCAGTTTGCGAGAGGTAAAATAACTTTGAGGAAAATTGGAAACATTTCTTTTCTGCAATAAGTATTTAAGATTCGCCAAGCTTTGGAATTGGTTCGAAATTCATTCACATCTTCTCAAACAAGAAATGATGCTGAAGATGAATATTTGAGAAAATCAGATTCCACTACAGTTAGGTGGAGCTTGAGAAATATTCTTAATTTATGAATTTGAAAACTATGAATATTTTTATAGCAACACACAGAAGTTGCGCTTCTTTAATATATAATATATAATTACTTCATTAATAATAAAATGTTGAAATGGAACGTTGAAATGCAGTGCACCAGCTAAAATACTCGAAAAACAAACTGCGTATTTAAAGCGCAAATTGGAAATACTGCAAAAAGTGAGTGTGGCATATGCATCAACGGGATATCAGAAAGCAAAGTGAAATAAATGGTTAAATAAAGTAATTTTTGCCAAGTTAATCTTTAATTGTGTCAATCTCGATGAGCCTGAGCAACGCCAATCTGCAAACATTGAAACCATTCTTCGGCATTTTTTCCATCTTTAGCTTTCAGCATGTAAGAGCAATTGTCGTTGGTGAATATTTCGAACGCATTTGGAATGCTGCGACGTCTTTTGTTATTTCGTACAGATTTCACGGATCGAATTGATCTCAGTTCAATAGCTGGCCAATTTTCAGGTTCATTCGAATTTCCCTGATACGACAGTGATGCACTAGACAAAGTAAAATATTTGGTTCGCCATCGTTTCAGAAATTTCCAACGTCCTCTTTTTTCTTTCAATTGGCCCTGTAAGTAAGTTGAACAAGTTCACTTATGCTATATTAATCAAAAGATCTTTCATAATGTTGCAGGACATACTTCAATAACGGGTGCATTTGTTTGAGTTAAAAAATTCTGCACACGCTCTGGCTGATTGCATGCAAAGCAACACCATTTCTTTTTGGCTTCATTGTAAGCAAACTTATCAAAATAGCGAGCATTCTGCAGTTCGTTGGAAAATATTTGCTGATCCTAGAAAAGTAGACTTGAATAACAATATCTGCGCTTATTCTAGTTATTTTATTTTAAATTGAAATATTACAAACACTGCATTCATAATATGTAGAGTTTATTTAGAATTTTAAACTTCAAAGGTAAATGTTCATACTTTAAATGTAGGAAAGGCAGAGGTGACCAATGCTGTAAACGTTTTCGACTTCGACATAGCCGATGACAAGCATTCCCAACATGCTTTCAACTTTTTCACCGCTTCTTGTGACTGACTCAGCGTTGTCGACGATTGCACCTTAAATTTATAAAAATGCGTTATTAAAAATGACGACAGTAATAGTCAGAAGATCAGATGCGCACAACTGTTGGAAATTGATTTGTATTTACTTGTAGATGCAGGAACATCACGTGAAGCCATAAGCTCGGATGCTTTGTTTTGAAAACGAAGAATGTGCTGCTGTATAAACAATGTATACCCCTTTCTTGGCAGGAAAAATGAACTCGCACACTTTGGTTTCGGCCACGTTCTGAAATGACAATTTCTCTCAGTGTGACAGATACAGACAGTGTGATTGATGTTCATTGAAAACAGAACCAATTGTACACCTTCTACTGTGCAAAGACAAGGAACCGGGAATTTGGCTCGCACATCGATGATGTAGTTCTCAATTTTGGGCATATGCTTTTCACAGAATTGACGAATGGCATCATTTTTGAAATTGTTTACCTACAATAAATAATAAATTTCATTTCATGCCGTCTATGATCACACCTACGGACAAAGGCAGAAAAGTCGAACTCAACTGGTTCATTGGGAGCGTGTTCATTTTGGTTAGCAATGGTTGTTTGAAAAATGCTTGTCGACTGAGTGCACGCGTCGACCATTTCCTGTCCAAAATGAGTTAAATTTTTTGGTATCTCAACATTAGCCGGAATACTTTGACGCTCTGACACCGCCGGACTGTACCGATTGAACGGCATTGCAGAGTGGACATTGTGACAATATTTGGTACCAGTGGAAGATGATACTAAAGGAATAGCGGCGGTTTTGGAACTGAAAAATCCTTCACGCTTGTTTGAAGCGCTGCTTGAACAGGACAGCAGACGACTGGTCATTTTGCTGAGGCGCAACTTGCGAGATACCGGCACTGACTGAGCGCCCGTGTATTTCAGCTTGCAAGAACGCCAGTCGTATTTGCATTGCACTTCGGCACGTTTTTTGCTCCGGTTCACTTCGAGCAGTGGTTCAGTGATGTCGTGCAATCTTTTCACTTTGTCTGTCAATCTGTCTGGATGCAAGTTTGGATTTTCTCGATTTTCAAAATCAAAATCATCTACGTGTGTCGGTGTTGGCAGTTCTTGTCGAATCCTTTCCAGCTGCTGCACACGGGTCATTTGACTTTGTGAAATTTCTGTCGACGAATACAATCCACATCTCCCAGAACTGTAGCGATTCGGTGAAGAAACTCTTAAAATAAAGACAAATTTACACGAAAATACAGTTGTATGTTGAGTATATAATTGTTTGCAAAAAATTCATATTCATCTTCTAACTTTGACATCCCAGTTGGTGGCGGAGGTAACAACGATGGCAGTTCATTTGCATTGACAAAGATTCGTGATGAATTTCTCACTGGCAAACCGGGAGTGGCGTTTTGATTTTCCCTTTCATTTCCACATGCACTTTGGAACTCTTTAACTGGTTGTGAGATTTCAGTTTTAGGTGCGCAGGGCTTTTCAACTGTCGTTTCGTTGGCATTCCAGCTGGTACCCGCACTTGCAGAGCTAAACTTGGAAAGTTGGTTTAGCTTACTTTATACAACAGAAAAGAAAAAGCAACGCGAAAGATTGCAGCAAAATTAAGGTAAGCAAGCAAAAAAAAATAATAATAAAATTACACTTTCCATTTCTTATAATAAATAGGATATGATTTTGAATTATCCAAGTATAAATAATTAAGGGTAATTTTACAGTAACTGTTTTTGATTTCAACTTTGCAAATACCATCTATACATATGTATAATGTTTGGTGAATCATGAAATTGTATACTATATTGTACGGTCAGTTTTATTATTTATCCAAAGCAATTAAGATTATTTTAATGTTGTCACAAGATTTTCACTAAAAATATTCAATATTTCAACGGAAGTACATCTCTGACTGTAAATAATTCACCACACTCGTAATCTGTTTGTAATAATATTTTTTTCGGCAAAATATGAAAATATTAAATTTTTCTCCACAAGAACAAATTCAAAAAAAAAACAATCAGGTAAAAGTATCCTTAAAAACAAGCGAACATAATCCTATACTCAATCCTAAACTAAAGAGAATTTTTTAAACACACACAAAAAAAAGATTTACCAGCAGTTTGCTCTAATTCGATGAGTCAGTGCTCTGACGTTGGGTGCTTTGTCTTTGGTCAGTTGCGTCAGTTCTTGAACATAAGGGCGAACCGTTGCTGGATACAAAGCTGAATAAGTGTCCAATTCGTTGAGCATTGGTTTCAAAAAATTTGCCTCAACTTTGTAGCACAAGACGATCAAATAGTTGGCGATATCCTGAGCAAAGAGCTGAAATAGTTTCATTGAGCACGACTTTGGACGCATAGAATTTCATCAAAAGCAAAAACCACAAGCAAAGAAGAAGAAGAAGAAGAAGAAGAAGAAGAAGATGATGATGATGATTACTTTGTGCGCAATGCCAATTTTAGCAATAACTTTAGCCAAAACTGGCATCTGAGATGAAGGGATAAATTCACCGGCTTTGCTCAAAGCGTTCACGTGTTCACCCAAGTGTTCGGTCATGTTTTGTTCAATTAAATTTGCATAAATTCCCAAAACGGCAAAGCAAGTGGAAAATTCGCACAAGCAACTTTTGAATTTTGAAAAATGCGGCACCAATATCTGTTAAATTGGAGTTGAATTGAAATTTGAAAGAAATTGAAAGTGATCATTTTAAGAGAGAGTGGGCGAAAAAAAAGTAATGTTACTTCTGGCTTGGTTGATGCAATTGAAGCGCACAATTGCAGTAGAGTTACTTTTTCCGCTTGTTCACATTTATCAAAAAGTTCCATCAGGGCATTCAGATTGGCATGAAATGGTTCTTTGTTCACTTGGTATATTTGATTCAGTATACGAATTAAATAGAAATTTCCTGAATTGAAAAAGAGGGGAAAAAAAGATTATCCACAGAGATGAAACGAATTTTCACATTTTGCACGACGTGAAAAGTTGTACCCTGAGGTGGTATTGAATTGCAATTTACCTCGTTTAACGCTTCGAATGATTGATGAAGCGTATCTTCCGACAGTATGCTCGTTGTGTATAGCCGCTAGGGATAAATAGCTGCTGGTGCTGCGTATCAGATCATCGCAGTCTTTGCTCAAAATTTGAACTGCAACTGGAATTGTGAGCATCATCACTGATTTCATTGAGTAATGCTGGAAAAAATTTTTATTCAACATGAATTTATTGAATAAAAAGCTGCACGTACCAGGAAAAGGCAGCTGAGTAGATCGGCGGCAATTTTCGCATGAGGAGCATCGCCGCCGGTTTTCTTTGACTTTGTGAAGCTGAATCCCAACAAATATTGCAGCAAATCGACCAGGTGTGGAGCGTACGTTTCAATGGAATTTGTTTCTCTGAAATTGAATTCAACCTCCAGTCATGAAATGATGAATCCATCCAGATGAGAATGTATAATTTTTACACCAGCAAGGGTGGTCAATATTTTTTTTACATTGAACATCATGATAATTTAATAAAGTTTAAAGATAATTTTTTAATGTATTTTTTATAGAATTCAATTTTCGTATTTTCCAAACAGAAACATTAAGCAAATATGCTCAGTCAGTTGAGTAAATATTGAAATTTTCAAAGATCACTCATTTGTAACACTGTATCTATATCAGTGAATGATAAGGCTTAAAATAACAAATGCACTGACGAAAAACAGTTAATTCATCATCTGTTGAATGTTGGTCATTTATTCAGAAAAAAGAAAGAAATTCTTCAACTTCATATATATATATATATATATATTCAAATTGATTGTTAATTTGTTTGTTGAATAATTTTAGTGATGATAATTTTGTGTGGTTTTCTTTTCATTTTAGTGTACGTGAATAATAATAATAATAATAATAATAATAATAATAATAATAATAATAATAATAATAATAGTAATAATAATAATAGTAATAAGTGCCTTGTCGTCTGACATGCTAATACACTATTTATTTGCTTTCTTTATCTTTGACCGAGTTTTTCTGTGCCAAGCAAACTCAAACTTTTGGCAACCATTCTGAAGCTTTTAAAAGCCATCTGTTGTTTACTCGCAAGCTGTCACTAAATAATAAAACCACTACTATTACTACTACTATTATTATTACTATTACTAGGAATGAATGCTTTCTTTATTTTTTTAATTATTTTTAGCAATCACTAGCATTCTAAGTATACTAGAGAAGCTGACACACAGACACAAAGGCATTTTGTAACATAATGTTTCATTATTTTTGAAAGAAGTTGAAGTTTTATTTAAAAAATTGTTGTTGTATCATATTATTGCTTTCAATCTACAATTTTTCAATTATTTTTTATTACTTTAATATTGATATTGCAAAATAAAACATTCCCAATTTAAATATTTCATAATTTCAAGCTGATTATGATTTTACATGATAAACAAGTGTAAATTTTTATCAGTTGTTGAAGAAAAAAAGTGAATAATTTCATTTTTACAAGTTAATTTCAAAATGAATTTGATTTATAATTAATAATTATTAATAATTTTCCTTTCCTGTTCAAAGGGCAAAGAAAAATTGTGTCACAATTCTGGATTTGGAATTACATTTCTACAATAATGTGTATATCCAGAATGAATATCATCACAAGCGCAGTGGTGACATGTTTCAAAAATGGTATTGTTTGCTAAAAACTTTAGAACAGTGATTGACACCGATAGACAACGTCGACGTCAAATTCTAAAACACCGTCGTGATGTGAAATGCATTAATACGACCCTGACAGAATTTCTCAGATAATATTACCCTACATATATGTATATATAATTTCTTTTTGCTTGCTTGCTTGTTCATTACCAAAGTACAATTTAATGCTTTGATAATTAGTACATTGTATTTATTGAATGAACAGAAGAAGAAGAAGAAGAAGAAGAAAAGCAGAGATTTTTTTGTGTTCAATTTCCCATTTGATTTGATGATGATGAAAGATGAAATCTATTTATCATTTTCACTTTTTTTCTTCGATGAACAATCAGATCAGAGAACAAATATTTTCATTCTTTCTCATCCCTTTTAAGAAATAATTTCTTGTACAAGTCTGTGTGTGTGTGTGTGTGTGTGTGTGTATGTTTTAAAAAAGAAACTTGATAAGAAATAATTTTCCTTTTGACAATCTGTATAATATGCAGAAAGAAGATTTATCAGCGCTCATTTTCTTTAGCCTGGTAATAATATCAAATTTGATAAATGTCCCCTCTGGAGGAGAAAGACTAGAAAATGAATAAAAGTGACAACTCGTTGTAAAAGATGGTGATGACGTTGTGAAATGGTCATGTTTGATGAAGAAAAATATTATACTGAGAAAAGAATACGAAACTGCTATCAAAAATAAGAGGAAAATGATAATAATAATAATAATAATAATAATAATAATAATAATAGTGATAATTTTATTTTGATACCTGATTGCAGATGTGATGCGTGCAATGGTGATTTCGACCACACTTTGTTCACTGTCATCGGCTAAGTATGTAGGATTGGCGATCAATTGTTTCAATTTTGGCAAAGCACCGGGCAAAACTGTGACGATATCCCAGTCAGCAATGGCGAACAGGTCGCCCGCTTTGGACAAGTTGCCCTCTTCAAGCACGTCCAACAATAGCTGTTGCTGTTGGTGTAGCATGGCCGCCGATCCGGGCGGTGGCCAAACCCCCTCTGCCACTGCAGCTCAGACTGGCTCTACTATAAGTTGAAAAGGTTCCACTCGACTGGTCAACCCGACCGACGGTCGCCTGGCCTAGTGGGCAGAAGTGGTCTGGCTGATGGCCGGACAGAAGGGCGGCGCCAAGCGAGCAGCTTTGCAAACGTACTTCTTCGCACTGTCGCTTTTCATTAACATGCTTTCTTCATCTTATTCGGCACGTCTAAGTGTACAGCAAGAGCACGTCAAGCAACAACGCTGTTGTCGTTTTCACTTTACTGCAGTATGACACGAGCAACTTGCTAATAATTATTCACCGCCGGCAAACCGATGCTGCCTGCTATTGCTGCTGCTGCTGTTGCTGCTGCTGCTGTTGCTGCTGTTGCTGATGCTATATTGCTGCTGCTATATTGCTGCTTGACAAAACACGGTTAAGCAATACGACGGCGGTTGCGAAGCAAGGCCGCGCCTGAAAAACAGATTATACAAACAAGTTTTACAAAATGTTAAAAATAGTCCCACAAACTACGCGCAAAGGTGGAATAGGTCGTTTGGTTGGTTTGGGGGAGAAACAGAGAAAGAGACAGAGAATGAGGGAGATTGGGGAAGGGAGGGGGGTAGAGAAGGGGTGGGGGGGGTTAGCAGGCACGGCAGTTGGTTGGATTCACAACGAGATGAATAATAGCGTAGGGCAAAAAAAAATTAATTTTTCCCAACCAAACTGCCTGCACACGCCCGCAACAACACCAACACCAACGCCTTCAAGCAACAGACGAAACAACTGAAGCGTCCATGATGAAGCGAAACAACAATAACAACAACAAAAAAAACAAACAAGCAAACAATGAATTATAATACTGCTCCTCTGGAGAAGCGGTGCAACAACACTGAACTGAACTGAACTGAACTGAACGAACGAACGAAACAAAACTGCACGAAACAGCACACAGCAGGCATTATTTATAATATCACGGTTGTGATTAATTGTTTCCAGACAAGCTTTCTTTGCCGTTCAGTTGAAATGCGCGCAACATGACTTTGGACGGCTGGACAAATGGATGGATGGATGGATGGAAGGATGAATGAATGAATGAATGAATGAATGAATGGATGACGATCATGACGACATGGCAGTTTTATTTCCCGTACCGGTTGGCACAAACCGAATGCCTGCGTTACGACCAACTTAACCATTAAATTGTCCAAAGAAAAAAACCGATAACTTTAAACAACACAAATTCAAAATTTATTTCAAAAGTTTTAAAACTTTTTCAACATAAAAAAACAACACGCAAAACATTAGTTTAGAAAAATAGAGAGAGTATGCTATTTGAAATATGACAAACACTAGCGATGTTATAATAGAATAGAGAGGGGGAGGGTGAAAAAAATAAATTTATTACTTACTACAACCTGCGAGCAATTTTCATCTCAAATGAGGAGGAGGAGGAGGAGGAAGAAGAAGAAGAAGAAGAAGAAGAAGAAGAAGAAGAAAAAGAAGAAGAAGAAAAGAAGAAGAAAAAGAAAAAGAAGAAGAGATCAATATCAACAATTTCAACGAAAACTATACTCTTATAAATCAAACGCTTTAATGGAAATTATAAATAAACTGAACAAATAAAATCGCTTCAACAATGTAATGTGCTATGAAAAGAAAAAGCAAAATAATTCAATCTACAAAAAGGTCAGCAGTCGCTTACATTTATTCATCTGAAAAAGTACCTTTGTCATTTGTGTTGAAAAATCTGGCCTTTTTATGGCTTTTCAATATAATAAAGTAAAACAACAATAAATAACTTTAAAAATTTACAATTAAAATAAAATATTATACTTTTGCTTATTCATTAACACCGGTTGATAATAGAATTAATACTTGATTGTTTTTAAAGGATACTGTATTACTTGTTAAGCTTTCTTAGTAGAAACAATTTTTAGCACCGTCCATTTGTCAGATGTTGTTTGATCAGTTATTAAATGATAGCAATTGGCTCTGTGGACACAGTTAACGAGAAGTTCAAATGTTAAACGATAAATAAAACATTGATGGCATACAGACACTGCATCGCAATGATGAGTGATCACTGTGGGCGGCAGATCACTTCTCTCTAAGCGCATGTTAACTTCTTAACTTCCAAACAAAGCAGAGCTAGAGTCTTTGGAGCGCTTTTAATAATGAAGCATATAAAGACCTGCGGCTTAACTCCAATCTCAATCACTTTCTCTACCAACTCTACACGCAGTACTCTATATACAGTAAGGCGAATGAACTTTAGATGAAATCAGCAACAAAGTAAAAAATGAACAGTATTTGAAACAAATAAAAGATGGTTTTACAGACGTGATATCGCTGAATATATTATAATATTTGAAGTGGCACACTAGCGTTGACAAACTCAGAGCACATCTATGCATTTACTAGAAACAGTAGTCCAAGAAAAGCTCATCAAAAATGAATGCTGTTCAATACTATTGGCTCATTGCCAGTGGCTTGTGAAGTAAGCTCTGTTTTGTTCTCTTTTTGCTTAAATCTCTATTATTTAAAAATTTTATGAATTATTGTTAATGTCTTCTGCATCGGTGCAAATTATACCTCTTTTTATAGAACGAACGCAGTTTTATAATATTGCGATTCATATTTTTTTCTGTTAACCCATATTTGGTAAAATTGTGGCAAGTTGATTAATATTTTTTCTTATTTTATCAGTGGAGCATTAATGATAATAAAACTAAATAAGAAATCATGGGATAATTCGTAATGATGAATGATAGACGATTAGTAGACAGATAATCAGGGCGAAAGCACTGCTTTATTGCAACTGCAGCTTCATCCACTCTTCGGATGTGCGCTTCCCAAGAAATATGCCCAACTTTTTTTCTAGGACGTCAGTAGCACTTGGTTTTTTATGTTGTCTAACCTAAATATGTCTGTTATTGTATTTTTTCTTCTTTTTAAACGAATGTTCTTACATATGTTGTAATCTTCTTCGGGATATCGTAACGGAAAATAAGAATTATGCTGCAGAGTACGCACCCAATCAGAAGTATAATAATTGCAGCCTTTTCTAAAATATGGATAAAACGTTAATTATTGTACACGAGTGATGATAATTTTCAAAATGTGCATTTTTATATTAATTGTTTTTTACCAGACTACTTTTCTAATAATCAAACAGTAATTATTTATTGAACAATTGTTTTCTACAGCACTTATGGAAAAGCGATCAAAATTTATTTGAGTGAAGAAAATTGTAACAGAACAGTTTAGCATTTTGGAGTTAATACTGAAAAGAAGTTTGAAAAAAAACAGAATAAACTCATACCTTCTGCCACAGGAATTCCTGCTGCTTTAGTTGTTGCGTTGTGGAACAACTGTTCACTGTGGCCTGATTCTTTACGCAACCCTATCCAGAATGTACCATTTGCTGTTATAAAAATAAATTATAAAATATGGTCAATAATAAAATGGACAGTTCAAAAAATATTGAAATTTATATATTAATTATTGAAATAAAATGTTGTATATAGAAAGTTCAAAAATTTACATCATGCAGTTTGCAAACGTTAAAACAAAACGAGGAGAACAAGAAATAACCTGAAGTCATATTAAATTTATGCGGTTTTATATAACTCTAAAATTAACATGCTGAAAAATAATCAATGAAAATGCATTTATACTTGCTCTACGTAGATCCTTGATTTCTTTCTTGATCTGCTGGCCATCTACTATTTCATTCATGTTCATCCATTTTGCATTTACTGTTCTCTTATGTCCTTTGATTTTATCGAAGTATTTCGCTACTCCAGCATCGGCTTAAATTTCATTCAAAACGTATTAATTAGTTAATAAATCATAAATTTGTCTGAAGATAGTATTTGAAAATCTGTTACTTTCATTCGTTTGGTTCATACTACTTGTCACAAACGTCACCTTAAAGTTGAATTGAATTCATTTAATTTATGTTAATACATTTGTGAAATGATTTTGCTTACATTCCAAACAACGAACAACAGAAAAATCAGTTTGCCGTGTGAATTCGCCATTGGAATTTTGATGTTCTCTAAATGCACCGGTTGATCAGTGAAGAAAAAAATTAAACTTTGATGAAATATTAACGTGGAAATTACAATGATGAATTATTATTAATTTTAATTAGTCATCATATCTAGTTATTAGTATTTGTAAATGAATAAAAAGTAGAAATTTGAAAGTGATTATTGACAGTGAAGCAATGAGTTGAAAAATGGAAAAGCGGAAAATTATTCTCCTTACCTCAAGCTTGCAGCGTTCTTGTCGCTAGAAGGATAGCACAATAAACTCGAATATGTTTCCTCTTCATGTGCAGAGAGTGCTTTAAAGTTCATATTTTAAAGTGTTCATCTGACGTTTAAATTTAAACTAAAAAGTGTTCTCTTTAAAGGTTTTTGAGAAATCTGTTTACAGTGCTCATTTTATTAATATCAATAATCAATTTAAAACATTTTTTTATTTTTGAATATTATTTTTACAAATTTCATTTTTAATTGCTACAAAATAAATATTTTCATATTATTTGAATATCGACTGTTATTTGCTCGTAGCTGTTCATCTCAGCCCACCAATTAAAATTGCTGAACTTTTGCATAAGCATTTTCTTCTTTAAGCATGTATTTTTATTCATGTGCTTTAACAGATTTTAGTAAATACAACTGTTTCTGGCATTTCATCACTGATTTAAAATGTGACCAATTGGAAGTGTTCTGAAATAATAATAAAAACAGATGGTTTATCTTTAATTAATCTGTTCACTGATATTTTAATTAATACTTTTAAAAAACAAAAAGAATTTATTTCAATGATGGAACACAGTTTTGTGACTCGCATGTTTTCACTTTCATGTTGAAGAGTACTGTACGAAATTAAAAAAAGTCAGGAGCAATTGATATTAGACTGTGCAACTTTTCTTGCTTATAAAATTCAAAATTTTAACATAATTATTATTAGAATGATTTTTTATTTATATTTATTATAATTAATGTGTTTATTTTGTCGCAAGTTTTTCGCATTAAAATTTTGCTGTGATGATGCTTTAATCGACAATATTTCTTTAAGTGCGCATTTGGAATGGTGTGCTTTAGAGGTTTTTAAGCCTATTTGGCTTGTCTCTGTATGAATGTTATATTTGCATTTGCATTATGAGATTACATGTTGAGATTTGAATTTTAATTAATGCAGTATATATGTATGGAATCATTTTCATTGGTGGCAATATTGTAAGACTTTCATTTGTAAAGGTTTTAGTAAATTAAACAGTAAGTAATAAATTTTGATAATTGAAACGGACATTTTTTGAATTCATTCATCGACACCTACTGTTCACGAATTAATACTTGAAAATTAACTGGATACTGTATTGCTTGTTTCTCTTTCTAGCATTGTGGTACAAGTGTTTGTACCTTCAGTTTAAGAAATTTTTAGTTGATAACAGTTCGATTTGAAAATTAATTTCGTGGCGTTTTGTGCTCTTCTTAACTGCAAATGCATGCGTCGATGATGAGGTTGCATTAGGCAATGAAATATGGCTATTTAGCCAGTGGATAATCATCCATACTGCTTTGTGAACTTTTGCCGAGAGACTTACTATTATGTGGAGACTAAAATTGAGAATGACAGCTAGAAACGCTATTTTGAAAAATTGAAAACGTCTGATTATCTGAAGGACCCTCAAAAATTGTGTGTTTGAACAATCACACTTCCACTGTACTTTATATCCCATCACTGGAGACCGGACTCCTGTCAGCCCAGAGTATTACTTGTAATGGCTAAAAAATAATGTTTCAAGATGACATGTGCTTGATCACCCACCAAAATGTTGTTGCAGAGGCGAAACTTGATGGATCACTTTTTAAGCTAAAGCGAAAACTTCAAATGGACACTGCGTTGAGTGTGCATACTCAAGCGTGGGACACAGAGATATGGAAGCTATCAGAAAATTAAACAAAGAACATTTGGTGAAATATGCGAATGCGACGCTGAAAACGATTGTGAGATCTGCCTGACAAGTAAGATGCCGTCGACTACTTTTACAAAAGTAGCTGACGGAGCTAAGAAGCAGATTGAACTGTTACACAGCGATTACAGTGGCCGATGCGAACAGCCACTCTAAGCGACCATCGATATATAATGACACTCATTGAGGACTATTCCGGCTTTACTGCAGTTTATTGTTTAAAGCTGTGCATTGAATCAAAGACTGTGTTGCTACACTGCATACGAAGTTTGGGCTCAACCAAAGTTTGCTACACTGTGCACTGAGAGTGGAAGAACCAAAGGTTGAAAAACTTTCTTAGACAGAAAGGAACTGCACATCAATTTTTAGCAAACCATACACCACAACAAAATGCTGTAGCCGAAAGGAAGAACAGATCTTTGGTCGAAATGGCGAAGGGTATGCTCTAACTGATGCCAAATTGTCAGAACATTTCTGGGGCGAACCGGTGAGCACGGCAGCATATGTACAAAATCAGCTCCCAGGCCGAAGTATTTTCAAGACACCATTTGAGCACTGAACTTGAATGCCAAACCCAACCTAGACCACGTACGAATTTTTGGATCCAAAGCATGGTCTTACATCCCAAAACAAAGCGCATAAAGTGGATCAACACGGCAAGAGAATAGGTGACCGTTGGCACTACAAAAGACTAGCGATTGCTAAACCTAGCAACAGCTGAAATAAGAATAAGCCGTTCAGTAAAAATCATTGAGGATGATTTATAAATGAAAAACATGAGTGGAGTGCCAAGCGAAAGGAGCAATTGAACGATCACGGGAATACGAAGACACTCCGAAATTGCTGAAGAAAGAAGATAATGTGAACATGGTGGATGTATATTGGCCACAGCAACAGGAACCTTTGGACGAAGGAGAACCAATAAAAAACACATAAAAAACAAAAAAACAACCCAATAAAAAAACAATAAAAAACAGCTCCAACATCACGACGCTTTTGAAGAATCAACAGAGGTATACTGAAACGAAACGACTAAGTTACAATATGGGCGCAAGCCAGATATGCGACCAGCATCATGGGAAGAAGTAATAAAACAGCCGGCTTGAGAACGGAGCAAATGGACAACTGGAGCCGAAGAAGAGAAGGCCAACCATCATACAAGTCAGATGCTGCTCATCAGACAAAGTGATGGCAGACAGTTTGACAAAGCCTGTGTATAAACAGCAAACCGAAAGTTTTGCAAAGCATACGGGATTGGATGGTTACGGACAGGAGAACGAGAACAAGTGTTGGAGAAAAGCAATCTTCTGACCTCTAGCCTCTAGCTCTGGCAAGAACCGACGGAGTTGAACCTGATGACATGTTGTTGCTGCGGTATATAAAGGAATGCGTTCTTTTTCTATTTTTACTCAGTAATGTTTTTACCTACAACTGCGTTATATTTATTGTCTTTACATTGGAAATGTAATAAATTAATCAAAGTTCAACAATAAATACATGATTACATAATTTTTACGAAAATTTTCAGCAAGT